>CM060863.1:31140101-31393532 GCA_030737845.1 Acorus calamus | reverse complement strand
AGACACATGAGTAATAATTCCTGACACGTGACGTAATATTCGCCGTTGAGTTTGAAATTCAGCGGGGTCCAATGAATTTGAAAATCGGTGTCTTGTTTTTGGCTGCGGTGAACTTTTCAAGGGCTGGACATCCACCGATCGGACGGTGTGGAGTCCTACAATGAATCAGCCCATCCCAACCGTCCGATTCGGTGCACGAATCACAACCGTCCGATACGGTGCACGAATCTCGACACTTCTTTCATTTTCCCACGTTTTGGAGGGGGCGGGAACAATAAAACCACCCCAACCTTAAAAAACAAAAAAAAATTGTAGGAGCAGAAGAGATTTCGGGGTAGGGTTTTTATTTCGAAGAAGTGATTTTTTTGGGTGAAATTTATGAGAAGAAAGTGATGGTGGGTGTTAAGCAGGAAGCTGGTTCAACAAGTAGGACGTCCGAGATGGACCGGAAGGGAAAGGCGGAGACGGGAGGCGGGGATGGTGGGTCGTCGGTTAAACAGGAAGCGACGGAGCGGCGGGTGCTCCGGTCGAGGTACATGAACCTGAAGAGCATTATAAGTGGTGAGAATCACGAAAGGTTGTCTCTTTTTTTTTAATGAAATTTGGGTTTTATTTTTTATGTTTCAAATGTTGTTGTTGTTGTTGTTGTTTAAATTTTGTAGATGAGAGGGATGGTATATTCCACAGAAATGCGGATGTTTTCAAATCGATCATCTGCGAAGTTGAAAACTTGCATCAGTTGGGTAAGTCTTGGAATATGAATCTTTGTCCATATTTTTTTGAGGTGGGGAATTGGTGTTGTTATATATGTGATTGGTGTATTTAAATAACAGTAATATCATCCCCATTTGCAATCTCTGTCTTGTTATTTTTTTAAGTATATATTTTTTGCGTAATGAAATACATATTATTATGAAACGTGAAGTATATTCCTACATAAATTGATATATATTTATTAGTTTTTTGAAAAATAAAAAAAAATTGTCCATTGCACTTGGAATATATACTGCACTAAGACAGTATATACTCCATTAGTGGAGTGTGTTTTTCAATAGTGGAATGTATAGTCCACCGAGGTACCGCCTTTGCAGATAGGGTTTTAAATGGGACTGAGTTCGTCAATGTTTTTATTTAACGGGTTTTGTTTTATGTAGCATTTGGAAACACATTTTTGATGATTCTGTTTTTCCAAATGCCCCAATGGCTCGGCTTTCAAAGAAAGAAAAAAAGAACAGTTTTTAATTACAAATAGGGAAAAGAATTATTTTTTTTAGAATTTAATGTATTCTTTCTGGGAATCTAATTTCAAAAGTAACTTTATTTGAAAAACCACTTTTTCAAATGGATCTTCAAAGTTGTTGAAGTTGCTTTATTTGAAGTTTGGAAATGAAATAAGGTTTTTCATGTTTTCATATTGGTTTGATTGGATTGCTTGATTCATGGGTTGGATATCTTTTTCTCTTTTTTCTCATCTTATATATTTTGATTTGAGGATTGTTTTTAAGCAGGTCCCTCATTTTAATGTGTTGTGTGATGTGTACTGAACAAGCTGAACATGGTTGGTGCTTTAAAAATGTTATTTGAAAAAATGTTGTATAAACTGTTTTAAAGTACTTTATGATTTGTACTGAATGAATCTGTAGCTTGATTTGTGCATTAAAAATGTTCTCTTTTATATAAAAAAACAAATTAATGTTAATTTATGATCTCAGTTCAGAAGCCAAGAGAACAAGTGGCTGATGCAGAGGCTCTCCTTGACATTGCGAATACACTGGTAACGACAGTCAAGACCCATGGAAATGGAGGAGTGTCCCAAGCAGATTTTGTAACTGCACTGCTCAGGAATTTTGGGCAAGGAGAAGAGACTGCTCGCAAGGCAATGTGTTGGATGGACATTGGGACCGCGGTGTCTCACATCTTCAAGAAGGTCCCTGGATGTTGTACCATGTAAATTTTTTTACCTTGCATTTATTTTTGTTGTTTATGTTTATTATGGAAGGAAGAAAAGACACTGGAACTGCATTAATTAGATTATCTTGTTTTTGTTGATTTTTGTTTTCTGCTTTCAAATACGTAGAAATCACAAGTACCTTTCCTTTTTCTGTTTGTTTGGCTTTAAAGAGAACCCTTGTCTCCATTGTGAAGGGCTTTCAGTTGATTTAATTTAATCAATGAAGTCTCAACCTGATTTCAAAAAAAAAAATCCTATTATTAAGTGGGAACACTGGAACATAGGTTCAATTGAAATGTTAGATAACTATATTGGCTGTAGATCTAGTTTTCTGTCTGCATGTTGGCTTGGCAATTTTTGGTTATGGACGTGAATTATAAATGAAGGTGGCAGTGATTTTCTTCTGATGGAATGCTTTCAGATTGTATTTCTTATGTATACTCATTTGATTTATCTAGGTTTGTCATGACATCTTTTCATGTGAGTTGTCAATTGTGCACAAAGGAAAGTTGCATGTTTCTTTTGTTATGTTTTTGATGAATACAAAACTTTAAACGAGGAACACTTCTATTGTTGTTTCTCTTGTTCTGGGATAGGATGGGTCCTATGAAAACTGAAATAGCACAAAGGAAGGTTGCAATCCACAGAAAAAGAACAAGGCCTACTCAAAGCACTTGCCCGGAAGAGGTATTGCTTCTAGCTTTAAAATCTCTATAGAAAAAGTGTTTTCATTCTTTCAATGGGGGTGTTCTGACTAAAAACCTTATTAAATATTTGATTTATGTGAACTTTGATATTGGTTTGCTTGGGAATTACGTATTCAGCTTCTAATTGATGTTTTATAGTTGGTAGGCCCTTTTTAGTAACTGGGTATCTCTTTGAGATTTTTTTTATATGCCTGTCAATAATCAATTACACTATTTGTTGGAAAATTGGATGTAGACCTGCAAGAAGTTATTGTTAATGGGAATCAGTAGATTAACAAAGAAGTCAATTGGATGTCCAATTGAGTGGTCTGATTTTATCATTGAGTGTTTGTTTCTGTTTTGCTATCATTTAACATGATTGTCATTGTGATTTATTGTTTGTCCCCATATAGCTTGATGAGGCGGTGAAAGAGGAGAAAACAGACACTGACAAGAACATGTCAACCATGTTTGAAATCTTGAGGAGGCAGAGAAATGTCAGGTTAGAATGTCTTGTATTGAATCGAGCCTCCTTTGCACAGACAGTCGAGAATGTCTTTGCTTTGTCATTTCTTATAAAAGATGGTCGTGTTGAAATCAAAGTTGAGGAAAATGATCAGCATTTTGTGTGTAAGTTTACACTGGAAATCTGTGTACATATTTTACTATACCATCATTGTAGTTGATGCTGATTCTCCTTGCTTTTACTATTGTCCCATTCTTTTAGTGCCAAGAAATGCACCTGCTGCTAATGCCATATCCTCTGGAGAAGTTCAGTATCACCATTTTGTTTTCCGGTTTGATTTCAAGGACTGGAAGGTATGTGGCTAAAGTTTAACTACACTCATGCTGTTTTCTTTTCTTCCTTTTACACGACCAGAATACTTGTAAAATTGTTGACATAGCATCAGTCTTTAAACCATTTCAACCAGATTTTTTATTTCTTAAGATCCATAGATCATGTTTATTTCTATTTATTCTGCATAAAAATGCATTGAATCTCATGATCCTCCCTATCATTTGGAGAAAGATTTTGCCTCCCTATTTGTAGAGAAGCAAAACCAGTTTTCCTATTTTATGGAAACTTTTAGGGAGTCGGTTGAAGACAAGTGTTTCAATCTTTTCCTAAAGAATGTGGAATGAGAGGAATTTAGGGGGTGATATAGAGATGCTCTAAGAAAATTGGACTTAGGCTGCGTTTGGTTGCGCGATTGCGATTGCAGGAAGCTGCGTTTGCAATCGTGCAACCAAACAGTTTTGTAATAGCAGTTTTAAACCCAACGATTGCAGGCAAATAGTGTCCAAAAGCTGCGATTTCAAAAAGCTGAGAAAGTGAGCTTCCTGCAGAATCAGGCTTGCAATCGCAGATTCCTACAGAATCAATTTTGTAACCGTGCAGCCAAACACACCCTTAGAATACTTAGAAAGCTGGTTTTAAGCAAAAGTTTTTTTGTTTCAAACTCGTTTTCAAATGCACCCTAAAATAAGCTGATGAAGAATATATCTTTAGTTCTTTATCACAGAGTCTATACTTGATGTTGTTTTTGTTTTACAGGTATTGAAAATTTCTGTTGGGGTTGGTGAGGAACTAATGCCTCATCGAACCAGGTCCATGACTCCCCGATCTTCCTTGGATGCACTGTCTCATGATGAGAAGCCATCAGCCGAGCAGTCTAGGCCCATCAGAAAGTTCACCCGAAACCGTGGTTTGATCGTACATGAACAATCAGTTGTTGATAACTCACATGATCCAGTCTTGAAAATGTTCACCCAGAAAGCTGAGAAGGTTTGACTTAAGTGAGTGATGTAATGAAATTTTTTTTTGTTGACCCTACCATTAAGTTATTATACCAACTGCTTTGGTAGGGAAGCTGATGTGAATTTTATCTATGTAGGGTCTCTTTTGTATAGTACATGTATATCTCTCAGTCAGCTTGTATCTAAGCAGCCCAAAAGGGGGATGTTTTTTGAATTGTTATTAATCTCAGTTAATATAATTTTGAAAGTCTGTTCTAACTTGTTTAGGGAATGGTATGTAACAATTTTTTTATGGCAAGTCAATTTCATGATGTTCATGAATAATTCCATTGTCTGACTACAATAGTTGTTCTGGTTAATTATGTGAATAAAGTTAGAGCAGATTGAGTCATGTGTCAACAACCTACCAACATTTCCGTAATAAATAACTTACCAAAAAACATTTCCGTAATAACTCTATTTGTCTTGTTCTGCTGATTCCATGGCAAGATTTGTATAAATGATGTTAATTTTTTTAATATTAGCATTAATAACCCCACCAAATGAATATTTGCAAAAAGTAATTTAACCTAGTCAGTGTTTATCACGTTGTTAATGCTGATTGAATTTTTTTGGGGGACTCCTGTATTGTTTCTCTTACTTAATATTCACATCTATATCTTTGTTATCTCAACATTTTAAAATTTAAACTTTATAGCAATATATATATATCTATTAAGAGTTTTTTATTTTAAAATCTCATATAACTAAAAATTTAAGATTCCAATCTTATCTGTTGAGACAGAGAAAAAATCCAAATTGAACTTATCCATTAATATTGAGATACAGTTAAATATTTAAATTTTGTATCAAGCTTATCTGATTTTATTTTAATTTTAAATCTAATTTAATAGATAATAAAGATGGATGTGGATATTAGGTAAGAGAAAAATACATGGGACCCAAAAAAATTTCACATAAACAAGTGAGATGAGGATAAAATAAATAAATAAACCATTCGCTCGCTATTTTCGTAAATATTTATGTGGTGGGGTTATTTGTGCAAATAATCAAAAAATTGAGATCACACTTGTTATTTCAGTTGGGAATTACAAGTTACAGTTCATGTGACTCCATTTTCAGATGTATAGGTGATGTGTTTTAAGATGATTTCAGGACTTCTCTTGCTTTTCAGTTATTCTAGAAAATAATGCACTATTTATTTAAATTTTAAAGATTTGGCTTATCATATACCAAAACACACGATTTTATAATTTATCACGTTTGAAATTGTGGGGGATGAAATCTAATTTGGTCTCCTACAGAAATAATTTTCAATCTTAACATAGTTATGGATTAAGACATTTTTTTGGGATAATTGAGAGGCCTAGAGCATCCATTTCTACGTAACTGACAAAAGCTTCACCATAATACAGGAATTCATCACATTGAAAGGGAGATTTCAATGAAAGAAAACATTTATAACATAGAACTACCTCAAAACACATGTTTTAAGTTTGCTAACAAAATATCTGCTAATAAAAATTGAGATGATCACAAACATTATTCCATTAATGCGAACTCTTTCTAGGCATTGCCTTGATATAATCAGAGAAAAATGACTAATGGGGGAATCTCAAACCTGAATAACTTAACAAGGGATCTGTAATGCTACCATACATCCAAAAAATGTGGCCTCTCTGTTTGAATCAAAACTCAATTTTGAATTGCAGCTTGTGCTCTACGAGAGTGACGGGCTGTCGCTGGCGAGCCCCATGGCGTTCAATCCATTATCGACATATACGACGCTTCCGGTCACGGCAGAAGCCAAGGGAGACACCAAAAATGCAGCGGCATTACCAACTTCATCTGTTCCATATTTGAAAGGAATATGCTACGCTTAGTCGTTCCCACAGTCACTTTTGCATATTGCATATTGAATATGTTTAAATTTTTTTGAAGTATATACTTGTCTAACAAAGTACATACTTGAGTGAATTGAATGCATATATTTACTTTGTTCGTAACAGTGTATACATTGACATAGTCAAGTATATATTCTACTAGATATTTAATACACTGCGTTAGGTGATGCAGAATACTCAGACAAATCAATGCGCCGTTTAATTTCAAATAATGAAAAGTTTTGGAATCAATTGTCATCTGATTACAAGTGTGGAATGCTAATTTTTGTGGTAGGCAAGTTTTTTTTTTTTTCTAGTTAAATCTTTTCATATGTACAGAATAAGGAATAAGACCCACACCCTGGACACCTCGACCGTTGATTCAGAGAGAAAACATCTACCATCATACCAAGAAGTGATTTGATAGTGTGAAATTCTAGTTTATAGAAGCAAGTAAAAAAATGATATTGATGGGGATTATAGAAAGGCTCACCAGCTAGCAGTTCTTTCTGCACTGGTGCGTTTTTATACGAGTACTCGATCATCTTCTCGATGAATCCAATGGATTTTGCAGCGCGGCTTCCCAAAGGACCTGAATTGGTTTTTGAGGAGTGCAAAGATAGAAAGGAGGAAATTTGGTCAGATGTGCACAAACCATAAAGTGTAACTAATAACACCCAAGACCATCACTGTGTTACTAAACAGGGAAAATTGATATAACCCCATCGCAAAGTGTATAAATTATTGATGGATCCTTTGTATAGTTACAAAATCAATATAACCCCCTGCTATGAAAAAAAATTCTTATTTCTCACTCCTTGCGGTTTTCGTTATAACCAAACTATGGTGAAAACTAGCCAGGTCTCTCTAATAAGTGTTTAATTAGACTAATCCTTCAAATGAGAGGATAAAATCGTAATAGAGGATTCTATTTGGATTTTTGGATTTTGTAAGGCTTTTTAGAATCTTCTTCGAATATTGGTAACGGTCACTGGACAGAATATTTTCTGAATACACTGTTTTAAAACTTAACTGGAGAGGCTAAAACTTAACAAAACTTTTTTTTTTTGGGAGGGGGGGTGTAATTTGATTTCATAACTAGATGGTTATCGCAATTTCAAGAAATTTGCAGGGGTTAGATCACTTTTCCTGATTATGTTTGAGAAACCACAAGCAAAAAGAAGTTTGAGAGCCACAAGTTTCATATACCTGCAGATATGGTGTTGACTCTTATTTTCTTGCTCCTTCCTGCTTCATATGCAAGCACCTGTCACAGCAGAAATGTTGAAATTAATTCAACTGGGTCCCTTCATAGGTAATTTTAAAAGGGTTCACAACAGAAATCACAATGGATGCATACTCTTGTGTCACTCTCGAGGGCTGCTTTAGCTGAACTCATGCCCCCACCATATCTGCAAATTTATGAAAAGAAAAATATTAGTAGAAATTGTGATATTAAAAAGAGTTTGAATATATATATATATATATATGATAGGGAAAACAATACCCTGGTATGATCCTTTCAGAAGCAATGTATGTCAGAGATATTGCTGCGCCCCCTGCGATGCAACAACCACTTCATTAGTTTTTTTTTTTTAAATTGCTGAACTTGTAAAAAGACAATTGCATAAAACAACTGGAATGTTTTATTTATTTATTTATTTGGTGACGAGAGATTCCAACATTGGTTGTAAAAATCTTAGATACAAGACAACTGGAATAGTTGACGAGACATGAATGCAAGACTGGACCACTCTAATCAAAATACAGTGGCCATTTCATCAAATACCATTTAGATGTCAGGTTATACCTGCTTTTGAGGACCATCTCAGTGTTGACCAGATATTACCAGTCTAGATTGCTAGTCTAGCATAGAGAGACACGAAAAAAAAGAAAAAGGAATTTGATGGACAAATCAAATCATGCCTGGATTCATTATGGGAATGAAATGCTTGAGCAAAGAAATATATGAATAGCTTGATGCAGAAATTGCTGCAAGATATCCCTTTCTAGACGTTTCCAGGAGAGGTTTTGTGACCTATCCAAAAAAACATCTCAACTTTAATACCACTTTAAATCGATGATATAATATATTAGATAGTGATTTAAGGCCAGAAAACATACTTCAGGCCCATTAGCAAGGGAGTGCACAAGGATGTCAATGCTTCCAAAATCCTCTTTAACACACTCAGCTACTTCCTGCAAGGAAAAGAGTTCCTATTAAGAATCATGAATGTTTCATTATAAGGACGCTATCGATAAGAATACCAAATGGAATAAGGAATGTATATCATTGCACCTGAACAGTCCACTTGGTTGATCCAGCATATCGTTTATGCGATTTAACCTAATAAAGAAACACATGAAGCCGGCAACTCAGGATAATACATTAACTTTGCTACCATGCGGAAAGAAAGGTAACAACTGATTAGTTTTTCACATTACATCTTCAGGGACATCCTCCAAGTTGTCAAAAACTGCATCTAGAGGATATACTTTAGTGATCTCCATCAGAGAACCATTTGGCAATCTGAAATATCAACAGCTTCATTTATATTGTTATAATTATAAAATAAATAATTATATAGGAAAGGAGAAATACTAGCAAAGTTAATACTTGCGGGATTCATCAAGCTTCCCACGTCTTAAGCTGGTCTCAAATATGTTTAAGCCTGCAGAATAAAAGTGTCCATCAATATAATGCACCAATTGCAGTCTATATTGTGGTGGAAGCAGCAAAGGATGAATTACATACAGGAACCCATGTGCCAACAAGAATTTCAGCACCTGCGGCAGCAAGAGATTTTGCTATTGCCCAACCATATCCATTGTCATCAGCTACACCAGCAATAAATGCCCGTTTACCTGGAAGCATAAGACTCCAATCAGGTACATATGATATTTGGCCTTATGAAAATAAATGTGGTCATTGTTTTGTGTGGGTGGACGATTAGCAAGAATTCATCATTGGCTGATCCTAGGCCTTCACGAACAGACCCTTCGTGCTAGAATACAAGACATCTCACAGAATCATGAATGTTGGACGATTAGAAATTATGTCAGTAAAGGCAGAATACTGTCCAATTGCGCATACAAGGAAAGTTATTTCCTCTTGGAGAAAGTATAAAAGAAATTGGTCAAACTATGTTTCAAAGTATTGCATTACTTATGGATGGAAATGGTTATGGTACCCAGAGTGTTGGTTATTATTCAAATGAAAGAATCCTTGTAGAGCATCGGTGTCAAATTATTTGATGATTCCATAATTATAAAAATGTTACAGGTTTCACATCCTAAAAGAATCAAGCCTTTTGAGCAGGGAAAGACTAGATAACCAAATGAGTATGATACCTTTTAGATCAATAGCTAGTCCAGGGGAGGCCCCTTGATCACCATCCACAGTAGAAGCTGCTCTCGTGATAAACTTCTCAAACTTCATATGAGAGGATGTGAAACTTTGAATAAGAGGTTGCACAGAGGATACGTGGGATGAGCTTGTGAGTCTAGCACTGTATCAATGTGGAATTCAACCCCAGTGCTTGCCCTAAAAATCTTGCGAGAAGAAAGGCAGGGCCTTGATGCCGCCATTTGCAATCCAGAACCCGCAGTAGCGCCATCTTTTACTTGGAGGCAAATGGGATATAATCTGCATATTACATAAAACCATGATGAAATACCGCTAAAGAAACTCATACAGACTAAACCATAAAAGGAAACATGACACTGTTAGAGGCAAAGCTGCATATGTAAAAATCAAGTAAATAACCATGGAAGTCAGTCACATTAAAAAAGCCAAAAACCATACCGATTAAAACTGATTTTGTGACAGGAAATTAATACTGATAATTAAATATGAAAAGTTTAAGAATTTTGAGTTTCAAAAGATACAAAATGCAACACAAATCATCAACTTACACCACCACCCCAAAATGCTGCATTGACACCCCAGAAACAAAATACAAGATCATGTGACCTGATCTAAATATGTCAGTGATGCATGTTTATCTCATCATCTCAAAAAACAAAGGATCTACAATCAACAACAGCCCTCAAATTCCTGATGTTACGGGATTTTTTCTTTTTCATATGCATTGATTATGTGGTTCAATCCAGCTATGAGCCAACAAGTAACCATCAACCCTCAGACAATGATCTGCTCGACTTCCACATGTACTATTATTGGAAATTTTGCTCCACAGAATCAAATCCCCCAATAAATATAAGTTTTAATTGCTTATGCTTTATTCATTTGTAGTCACATCCTTCCATGTTTTACCACACGTCCATCTCAGCATCCACTTTTCAACCAAACTAGGCTCTACTAATATTTTCCTTCCAAGTGCTGAGTACTCCGATTCATAAAACTGCAGACCCAACTGTTGCTGCAAAAATTTTCTCATACAGCAGATGGGTAACATATTCCAAAGAAAAATACTTAACAAAAAAATCAGAATGGAAAACAATAGAAGTGTTAAAAACCTCTCCACATATTGCACAATTTCATGAGTCAGACCAAAATGCATGGCGTGCGAAATGTCATGCCAAATATGCACCATTGTTTAAATATAGAATGTCCAGACCTAGATTAGATGAACTTAAAACTTAATAAATCCCACACGTCTCAACATTCCAAAGAGAACCACCAAATCAGACATTGTTGTGGTAACAAAATACATCAGTATGTGTATCACACAATCAAATCTCCATCTCTAAATGTTGGATAAAAAATAAAAAACAAAGCAAATAAGATGTAATGTTTCATATGAAGATCCAAAAATGCAGCATTTCACATAAGCATCATTGCAGCATTTCACATCAGCCAAATCATGAAAATCACAAATAACAAAAAAATTCATGGAATCCCAAAAAAGAGGCTGATAAGCAGCATTTCATCACAATTTCATCTTAATTGAATGAATCAAAGCAAATCAAATCCACTTCAGAGTAGCAATATTTCTTACAATGATAGGCCACTCAATCCTAAAAAAATTCAACTTTTTCGTCAAAACCGAACCAAGTGCATCACATCAGTATAAAAAAATCATAAAAAACACAAAACTGAAGAAAACCCATGATTTCTCTCTGCGAATCTCTTCCATGATTGAAAGAATTTATCACAAACAACTCAAATTCTTCATGGAATCAGACTCAAAAAGAGACTGACAAGGAGAACTTCATTGCAAATTCATCCAAACCTTAACTGAAGTGAAGCAAATCGAACCCACTTCACAAGAGCAGCATTTCAAAACTTTTCATCAAAACTGAACCGAACACGTCACATAGTAAAAAAATCACCAAAAACACGAAACTGAAGAAAACCCATGATTCTCTCTGCTAATAATCTCTTCAATCATTGAAAGAATTTATCACAAACAACTCAAAATTTTCATGGAATCTGTCCCCAAAAAAGGGGCAGATAAGCAGCATTTCATCGCAAATTCATCAAAAACTGAACAGAAGCAAAGCAAATGAAACCCACTTCACAATAGCAGCATTTCTTACAATGTTGGGTCACTCAATCCTAAAAAAATGCAATCTTTCCATCAAAACTGAACCAAACACATCACACAAGCCCCAAAAAAATCACCAAAAACACGAAATTGAAGGAAACCCATGACTTCTCTCTGCGAATCTCTTCCAAAATTGAAAGAATTTATTAAAAAAACACAAACCTTCGGCAATACAGATGAGCTGTGTTTCTCGGCCTCTATCACTTCATCTACAAATAGAGAAACCCAAGTTCGTCTTCTCGGTTTAATCGACAGCTGAAGAACACTACAGTGGGTTTCGATGAGATCAAAGCGGGCAGGGCATTCTCCGAAACTGGGAATGATAGTGAGAATGGGGTGTTTGGATGCACGGATAACATGATATCTGATAACACAATGTTTTAGCTCCGTTTGAATTGAAGAATTGAGTTATTCAATATAGATAACCATATCGGTATAGATAATAATTTTACAAGAATAAATTTTTTTAAGTTTGTTTGTGTTTTCAGTTATTTTTTTTGAAAACCATGATAAAATAATTTTTGTTGTTTGTTTAATCTGAAATAAATTAAAAATAAATGAAGGATAAACAGTGGATATGAAATTTATATTTTTTCTCCCGTTTGGGGTGAAGAATAAAGGGTGAATAGGGGAGAATACAGTAGAATAAGCCTCAAACAACTGTTTGTTTGACAAGAATAAACCTTGATAGTTATGTCTGGATAAGCTAGGATAAGGCCTGATAACTATTCTAAGAAAATGGTGGAATTGTTTATCAGGGCTTATCTATGCCAATGGATAAAAATACCCTTCTCTGTCATTTTAAAATATTTATCTCACCTAACACTCTCTGCACACATTTCAAAAACTGTCACATCTATCATATCACACTCATATCTCTTATACTTATTCCCAAACACAAATAATTTATGCAGGGGTATAATTGTCATTTAAAAAGTCATAAACTCTTATCCATCTCTTATCTACCACTTATCCATATTTTATTCAAGGTGAACCAAACAACAAAAATATCAATTTTACGTTTTCCAATGAGAATAACAAAAAAAACAACCAAACTAAAATTTACTTATTCAGCATTGATTGTTATCTATCCCAGTATAACTATCAAGGGCAAATGATCTTATGTCTCACCCCAAACGGACCCAAATTAAATATTATTTTAGAGCCATGAATAAAGTGGTATAAGCATATACCAAGAGAACCCTAGAATTGTTATATGACATTGCTATACCGATTTATATCATTTAAACAAACAGCCTGTTTTTTCTCCTATACATCAATGTAAGTTATTCCAAGTATAAATAGTTATAACATAGAATATATCATTGTGTTTACTCGTGTTCTTAATAACTCTCGTTATGAAACATTATTATGAAAAAAAGATTTGTTGTTTGGCTGACATGATAAATTATTGATAAAAAGTAAATAATATATGGATGAATATATATAAAAAATCAAAAATTGATTTAACATCTGGATCCCTTTATTTATAAAAGGGGATGACAAATTATTTGACATGTGAATTCCCTTGTATCAAGAGAATAAATTGGGTGGAATAACACAATTTTAGAAAAAACCTAAAATATCAGTACCAATTTATGTAGTGCAGTTATATCCAAGTATTTCTTGCAAACAAATACAATTTGATATGAAAAAAAATGTTAGACTCAATTTTTTTACAGTTCAAAATGCAGACCACTTATTATTTCTTCAAAAATAGTAAACATCATCTAATGAGGTATATATTTTAATGAAAAATGTATATTGTTCAAATTTTATGAACCCATTTTTGTAAAAAAAATATAAAGAGGTATATACCTCGTTTAACGATGCATATGCTACACTGAATTTTCAACGATATATATGAGACTACATTTTGAATGGTAAAAAGACTGAGTGTAACAGCACCCATGAAAAATGATAAATTGTTGGGGTCTATTTAAGTAAGAATAAATGATTAATGCATAACAATTTTAGTTAATCACAACTATTTGTTTAGTTTTATGATCATTGGGGAGCTTTCTTTCCATCTCTCTGATATTCATCCTGTATTGAAATTTTTTTTAAAGATGGGATGGATAACTAAAAAAAAGAGCTATGCTACACAGGCTTCATTGTATAAGTCTCACTCATAGGTCCCATGAGATGTCAAATTTTTATTGTCCGTCTAGTTGATTTTTAAAAAAGGTAAAAAAAAAATACAGAATTACCCAAATTTAAATCACATGTCCACATGTTGGTTTCTCCTCCATACACACATCCTAAAATTTTCTAACCGTTTTTTTAAAAAATTCAGCAACTTAAAAATGTTATTCCAACCGAAGTGCTCATCTTCGGCGAAAGGCGTCACCACCCCTGGATTCCTTTCGTTGCACTCTATCATATGAGAGGTCGTTTGATTACCTTTTCAGTCTTCCTCCGGATTCAATATTTTTTTACCTTCATATCGACTTTTTGATTAATGTAACTGACTTTTAACAAAACACTAAGGTTAGATAAAAAAAATTCAATTACATTTTATGAATGTAACTTAATTTTAAAATATATTGCATATATAGTTCAGTTAACTGAATTTTATTATTTAAGACATGTAAACACCAGTTGTATATTTCAAAAATGTAATTGATTTACAAAATATGATGCATAAATGTTCATTTTAGTTTGAAAATGTAATACAACCATATGCCAATATAACATCAAAACTTTATAAAATCCTCCAAAAAAACATATTTAATATCAAACACTAGATTCAAACAAAAAATTCTAAATAGAAGCCAAATCAAAGGCTGCCATATTTAATAACAAACAACAAATTCAAGAAAAAATTGAAATAAATGCAAAAACAAACAATAATAAATATCATACCTGAATCGACATACATTGAAAATGATAGTCAAATCGATCAATTGCACAAAAGGTTAGTTACATTTGTGAATGTAACTAATTTTTACAACATATTCATATAACAAATCAGTTATATTCATAAATGTTACTAACTTACAAAAAATTGTATAAATATACAGATTAGTTTAGAATGTAACTATCTTTTAAAAAATAATGCATATAAGTCTAATAAAAATATGAATATGTAACTGACATTTAAATATTAAACAACAGCATTCTATATTCAAACTTCAACATGAAATGTTAAACAATTGATATGCCGTATAGAAATCGCGTTTGACATAAAAAACAACCAAAATTAACATAAAATGAAATAATTGAAAAAACATACAATAAATAAACACTACACTGAATCGACAGACATTTCAATGGTAGCTAAATTGATCAATTCTTTTTTTCGATCAGATAAGACTAAAAAAAGTCCAAAATATCAAATCTGATGTTCAACGGGCTCTACATAAAAAATTCTAAAATTTTACCACGACAATGAAGGAGATTATTTAATTATGAAAGCACAATTTAATTGTGATTAGTTAAAAAAGGAAAAAAAACACAATTGAAAGCTCATCTCAACCACGATTTAATTGTGATGAGTCAAAAAGGGAAAAAAATACAATTGAATACCCCTCAACCACGATTTAATTGTGATGAGTTAAAAAAAGGAAAAAAAAAACACAATTGAATGCCCCCTCCCCCCAACCGTCCACCATTAATTAAGTCGGGAAGTTACCAAAACTCACTTAAGGGTATAATCAGTAATTCAATCTATGCCACTTAAGGGTATAATCAGTAATTCAAAACTCACTTAAGGGCTTATTAATATGGTGTTTGAATATGGAATGAGGCTTGTGAATCACTTTCCAAAAAGAAAAGGAAAATGATGTTGAAGTTTGAATATGGAATATTGTTGTTTAATATTTAAATGTCAGTTACATATTCATATTTTTATTAAACTTATATGCATTATTTTTCAAATGATAGTTATATTCTAAACTAATATATATATTTATATACTTTTTTGTAAGTTAGTTACATTTATTAATGCAACTGATTTGTTATATGAATATGTTGCAAAAGTTAGTTATATTCACAAATCTAACAAACTGTTTGTGCAATTAATCGATTTGGCTATCGTTTTCAATGTCTATCGATTCAAGTATGACCTTTGTTATTGTTTGTTTTTGCATTTATTACAAAAAAAATTTTGAATTTGCTGTTTGATATTAAATATGGCAGCCTTTGATCTGACTTTTTTTTTATAATTTTTTGTTTAAATCTGGTGTTTGATGTTAAATATGTTTTTTAGAGGATTTTATGAAGTTTTGATGTTATATTGGCACATGATTGTGTTACATTTTCAAACTAATATGAACATTTATACATTATATTTATGAAATATACAACTGATGTTTACATGCTTTAAATAATAAAATTCAATTAACTGAACTATTTGTGCAATATATTTTAAAACTAAGTTACATTCACAAAATGTAACTGATTTATTGTCTGATCTTAGTGTTTCAGGTCTTCCTTAGAATTGTGTTATTCAACCCAATGTATTAAAATTTATTCACATTAACTATACCCATGCTCGACCTTCGGTGTTACTTCTTGCATAATTTATAAGAAGTATAAAATAAATGAGAATAAGGTGATATTGAAATTTCAGGTTTTTCTTAGAATTGTGTTATTCCCAACTTATTTCATCGTTACAAAGAGTATTCACATATCAAATCACCTGTATCACCTCTTATAAATCAGAAGATTCATATGTCAAATCAAATTTTTATTATTTATAAATATTTATCAATATCTTATTTATATTTATCCACGGTTTATCTTGAATTAACCAAATAACAAAAAAATTCATTATTTTATAATAAAGAATAAATAAAATACAACGATTTTTTTTTTTTATCATTGAATAACTTACGTGGCTATTCAAACACAGAACAAACTTTTATGTCAATGATGTGACTTCTTACGATGACACAGACCGCACGCATTATGTCGTATTTGTGCAAACAGAATAAAAGGCAGAACTTATCCCTGTTCCGGTTTACTTCCAAACCAAATGCGGCTATTTTTAAAAGTATATAAATATCAGTCAAAGCCATTCAGAATTACGGTCGTCCTAATTTTAAATTTTTGTAAAAGTTAATCAGTGAAATATATATATTAAAAATATTAAGTATAAATGCACAACTTCATGCATTTTTCTAACCAGTTATGTTTTTTATTAGAGATATTATATGTATTTGGTTAAGATTATAGAAATGTCTATAAAAATAACAAACATAGTCCGACCATATTATCATTTTTTAAAAAATCAGACCTCAACAAAAAGGTGTATACTTCTATAATTACAAAAAAAGATAAATATATACACTCTAATGCATTAAATAATATCGTTATTCTTATAAAAAATGTAAATAAATTCAATGATATATATATATATCTATATCTTGTTACAGTGAATA
Source organism: Acorus calamus (assembly GCA_030737845.1). Lineage (NCBI taxonomy): Eukaryota > Viridiplantae > Streptophyta > Magnoliopsida > Acorales > Acoraceae > Acorus > Acorus calamus. The sequence continues at coordinate 31,376,360 of CM060863.1, read as the reverse complement.
GAGAGCGACTAATGAAGTATATAAGACTGTATTTTATATTAAAAAAAATAAAAGAAAAAAAGCATGCACGACTTGTAGCTTTTATGAATTCAACTAGGTTGCCATCCAGCTTGCATAAAATCAGGGTGGGCCTTGCTTGGGAGAGAACATGTTGAAATTTGGAAATGAGAGGGAAACAGCTTATCTTATGATAAGGACATTTAACCATGAATGTAATATGACACTGTCCTTATCAGGGCTCCCTCTTTTCTTGGGTACAGCCAGCAATGGAAAAAAATAAAATAAAAACACATCACACACAGACACAGAGCTTTGTTGGTCGGTGTTGGTGTTACTGTTTTAGAGTAAACAAAGGAACAGGGGAACTATTGGAAAGGTCCCCTCTTTTTTTCCATACTGGTCTGTGTCCCTTCTTTTTCTATTTTTTATATTATCTATACTCTATATCCTAAAGCGCGACCATACGGCCAAAAGTCTTCATCCAATGGGCCATTTGCAATTCAGTCCTCAAGTCTCCTATATTTATAAGCAGGTCACGACCAAAAGTTTTCATTTAATAGACTATTGTCAGTTAGGCCCCTCAATTCCCTATATTTATAATCAGATCCCTAAACAAAATCAGTCTGTCAACTACCTGATTTATTTGTAGATAGTGCTCCAGTTTCCTGATATTTATAATAAAATCTCTAATAAAAATCGGCTATTTTATCCTTTTTATGGGATATTTGAATTTCAGCCCTCAGTTTCAACCAGTTTTACAACCAGCCCCTATCTATGTTACAAAGAAATCCATGATTCAGATTTCTATATTTATAACAAGGTCTCTGATATCAAAACATGACTTGCCAAAATTCAAATCATCTCTATATCCTAAAGCGCGACGATACGGCCAAAAGTTTTCATCCAATGGACCATTTACAATTCAGTCTCAAGTCTCCTATATTTATAAGCAGGTCACGACCAAAAGTTTTCATCTAATGGACTATTGTCAGTTAGGCCCCTCAATTCCCCTATATTTATAACCAGATCCCTAAACAAAATCGGTCTATCAACTACCTGGTCTATTTGTAGATAGTGCTCCAGTTTCCTGATATTTATAATAAAATCCCTGACAAAAATCGGCTATTTTATCCTTTTTATGGGATATTTGAATTTCAGCCCTCAGTTTCAACCAGTTTTACAACCAGCCTCTATCTATGTTACAAAGAAATCCCTGATTCAGATTTCTAGATTTATAACAAGGTCTCTGATCTCAAAACATGACTTGCCAAACTTCAAATCATATCCATAGTTTCTTTTTGGACCATTAAGATATCTATAAAATTATAAAATAAATATTTTAGTCTCATTATTTAAGCGCATAAAGTTATTTATAAGAAGTTTTTACTGTTATTTTAATTTTCACTTTCATATTTACAGTGATTATCATAAAATTAACTATTACATAAATTTATGTAAATCCTTTTATTTCACACAGGAAGTGTATCCACTTGGTTCTTGTCTCTCTCTCTTCCCCCCTCTCCCTTATAAATATTAAATAGAGGAATTTGACTTTCAATACAAAAATGTAAATCAATTTATTGATTATTAGGGTCATAAATATTATTGACTATTTGTTATTAAAAACATTATGATATAATATATCTCAGTAAAAAAAATTTAGAGTAGAGGCCCTAACAATTTTAGATATTAGAATATCGGTTTATTTTTAAATTTTTTGTTACTCCTTCTTTATTAAAGTTTTTTAGTTGCACTATGTTATTTTTGGAGAAGTGAAACTTATAAAATCGTTTATGATGTTACCTGATAAAATCTTATTTTGCTTACCTATGAGCCTAAAATAATATATATGTATACATTTTCTTAATGTGGCTTATGAATTATGACGCTTCTTCACAATTTAGTCCTTAATGTTATAAATAACATCATTTAGCTGTACCTTAATACTTTGATATCATTATATAATTTGAATTTTAAAGTCTAAAAAGCATATATAAACTTCATTTGTCATTTGAAAATAGATTTTATTAACTCGCGCGTATGCGCGTATAGCAAAACTAGTATGAATAATAAAAATTCATCAATTTCATGATCCAGATCAATTTCACTTTAATCATGCTTATTACACATCATTTAGAATAAAATTTTGATAAAGTTTTTTTGGTTATCAACTTTTTTAAAACTATATTAAAGATTATTCAAATTTATATAGTCGCGGGCTATGATATTTCTAAAATTCTTTCATAATATTAGGAATCATTTCTCTGTATAATTTCACATGTAGTCTCACATGTTTTGATTTTTTTAACATGCGTGTCTTTTTAAAAAAATGATTATATACTTCAATTAATTATACAGACTCACATGAATTTTTATTTTCTTTAAATAAGATAAATATTTTTTTTTTAAAATAAAAATATATTTCATTTATAAAAAAAATTAGAGAGATGGTAAACATAATACATGTCTACATGACACCACACGAGTGACACGTGTCAAATTGACCATGACGTGTCTTGTTTACGGGAGTTTGGATGGGTTGATAAAGCCTCAGTCATTTTTTTACACGTTTGTAACGGATTTTAGTGAAAAACAAAACTAAGCAAATTTATTTTAAACAAAAAACGATGATTGGATCACATTTAATCTAATCATCTGACATAAAAAGAAAATCTCCACAATAATAATCATCCGAAGCCAATCAAATTTTTCCCTTGAAAAAAACAAAACAGCTGTTCCGGTCCTCCACATTAATATATCCAGGTAAAGCAAGATTTTCCAAATCAATATTCCTAATTATGATTGGTTTTGTAGATTTATTATGAAATCCCGCCAATATCGAACATGTTTAATAACAATATAACCCAAAACTGTCACCCCCACGTTATATATAAACCTCAGTATGTATATCAAATTTTGTTTTAACAAAAAAAAATCACCAAAACCAACCCTTATAAAGTGACCTATACCTTCAAAACCCTAATTTTTTTTTTTGTGTTGATTGATATTTAGGGCTGCTACTGTTGATTTCACCGGCGATAAATCGTCGTCGTTCGTTCTCCGATCAAACTCACATAAATGACAGCAAGTCCGACGGACGGTGCACCGACGGCTCACGTTACATCTCCGGCATCGAAGACAGGCCCCGTCGTCGTCGTTCCTCGAAGAGCTCTCGTTGCCGTCGCCGGAAACCGGTGGCCGTGAACGGTGCGTAACGGATTTTAGTGTTGAATTTTTTTTATCTTCTCTTTGTGTGGTTAATTTGATTGTTATTTATTTGTGTGTTAGTGGTGGCACAAGTTTTTATAAAGAGGAAAAGGTCTTAATTGGATCCGTGGTGGAGTGGATTTGCTGATAGAAAGTATTCGCTGATAGAAAGTCTGACAAAACGTCATCACAGATCTAACATATTTTGAATGTTAGGCGTTTTATGTATTTTATTAGTAAAATATGTGATATTTTATACTTCCAAAACAATATTTTTTTAACATGGGATTTGAATATAGGATCTTTGGACCTCAGGTATATGCACCGCATTCCTAAACGAATCATGAGTATTTTGAATGATTCATTACATTTTATTTCAACTTTATTATTATTATTATTTAAAGATTACATGTTGTATGATGTTTTTAATAATATTATATAAAATATTGATAGATAACAAAATGAAACTCTCTTCAAGTAGATCCCTAGATTTAACCAATAAAAAAATGGCCTAATTAGCTGTATCTTAAGAAATTATTTTGCCTAGTGACTTTTTAAAAAATTACTTTTATGTATGGGAATATAGAGGGCTGACTGTTAAGGGCCCCATTAAAACCAAAAGAAGATTTAAATTGGATGGTTAAAATGGTTCAGTTGTACTATTATTCCTACCATGTATAACGTTAAGCACAGCTGCTAAAGTTGAAAATGAAAGTTCACAGAAGAATTTTTTCAATATTTGATTTCTGGAGTACTGGAAATTACTGTTCATGTGATCTTGTTGTGCATGGTGATGTAAATCACTACAAGAAATTCTAGCATTAGCTGCGAAATAATTCGTAGCAAAAACTTCAAATTTCGTAGCAAAAACCCTTTGTCGACGAAACAAGTTCGTTGCAATTATCATTGCAAAAGCCTCGTATGGGATTCTATTTTGCTATGAAATTTTGTTTTCGTAGCAAAAAGTCACATTTTGCTACGAAATTAATTTCGTAATTAAAGACATATTTTTGTAGCTAAATAATACCATTTGCTACGAAATTATTTTCGCAGAAAAATGTAGCCTTTCGCTACGAAAATAGCTTTGTAGCAAAAGGTAAATGTTTGCTACAAAACTAGTTTCATAGCCAAAGACTAGCTTTTGCTACGAAATTTGTTTCATAGCAAATGATCACTTTTTGCTGCGAACAATTTTTTCGCAGCAAAAATATACATTTTGCTACAAATATTTTTCGCAGCAAAAAGTCTGTAAATTTAATAAAAAAAAATTTATAGGCCTTTCCCTGTGAAATATTTCACAAGAAAAGGTGGAAAACTTTTTTTTGTTTTAAAATTAAATTAATATTTAATGACGAAAATTATAATAAAAACGATCCATATATTAACAAAAGTAATTGTATAACTTACAAATTGTTATATCTTTGAAAAGAAAATACAATAATAAGAGATTTGACTCATGGATCTAGTGCTAGGAAATGATTTCTAAAAGAGTTGACTCTCCCTCAACAATAGACTGTACTGCAACTATCTTTGCTCCTCCATCTCTCACTACAAAATAGAATTTAACAATAAATTTAAAATCTCAATTGAAAATCCTTACAACATAGGCACCAAATCAAAACACAACATAATTCCCTCCTATGCATGCAACTTCCTAATTTCAACCAACATAGGTGCCAAATTAATAATGTCATAATATTTTACTTCACTAGTGATGATGTACACACATTTGCGCGTGTTCATGAACTATGCTTTACAAAAACAAAAGATCACTAAGGTCCATTGCAAAATTGTGTAAGTTACTGCACATAGGAATGAATTGTAGTACGTAATAAAGGGGTATATACTTGTAATACCATGTATAAATTTTGAATGAGCATATATAATGGAAATCATTGTTATGTTTCTGCATTCTTCTATAACAGATCTGTCTTCATATTTCACCATTCATTGCTGCCACTGATCCCACGACTCCCACCAGCTCCACCTTCATAAATGTCAGCGTTCAGATAAACTACATACCAGGAAGCACAAGAGTAACAAATAATAAAAACAAAATAATACATGATAAATAAATTAAAAAATCAACCAAGTAAAAGATCTAACATATGTTTTTCATATATTCATGAAAAATTTGTAATCAATTGCACACCACATGAAAGTATGAAACAATCACGCAAAATGAAGTAAAAATAACAAAATAAATCACCTCTGATATGCAATCTCAAGCCCAGCCTTGAGAATCATGCCTGAGATAATGATTCCAGCAAGAGAATCTAAAAACTTTAATCCGAGATTGATACCTCCTGCACTCATGATAAAAGACTGATTAATGAGAAAATGAGATTGAGCTGCAAATTGGTTATATGTACAATTGTAATCTACATTTAATAGGTGTTATCAATATAATGATTTCTGGAACATCATACCTGCCTCAATAACATTTATTTTCCAAAATGGGCTGTAGAACACTCTTTTGAAACTGCCTAGAATAAATCACCTCCACTTGTGACAATTAAAAATTAAAGATAAATTCAATCCAATGAGCAGCTATGTTTACCTATTGACTGCTGGAAATTACACCACCCACAGTACTATCAAAAGAGAAGTTCTCAAAAGAAAAAAGTTTAATACACTACCAACCCCAATAAGAATGACACAGCATTAGCACCGTGATGCCATGCATTCGCTTTCATGAGTCTAGTCCACTCCCTTTCCCCACATCTCTTTGTGATCTAGTAAAGCCTATAATTTAAAACGTGTACTTAGATTATATAATTTACACGAGAAAGCAATGCAGATGGATTTCTAATACACATAGAAAGGATTTGTTTTCCAGAAACATCATGTCTGATTAAAAAAAAAATTTAAACTTAAACCTTCAATTTGAATGATCATAGTATACAGTACTAATTGTGATGCACAGTAAGCTTGACCATTAAGGAGAATAATGTCTTTTTCAGAAAAGAAAGTATAATCAGCACACAGCCAATGATCATCAGAAATATTAGTTTCATAATGAACTTTCAATTTGTATAAGATGACAAATAAATTATTTATTAAGAAGAAAACAACAAAAAGAGATAATATACCCTTCTTTGATAGAAATTGATATGATCATAGTAGATGAAGCCAATATAGGGTTGTCCAAATCAATTTCATGACGATGACCACCATGACTATGGCTATGCTCATGTACCTGACTTGCAATCCCTCAATTCACGGAGCTAAACAAATATAATTATCCGTATCACATCTATAATTCTGCACTTATTATTGCACCATTGGTGCTTTGCGAAGCATAAGAAATGAGGATAAATTTGTCCAACCTCATAATTACTAATTTTAGTCAAATGATTTATAGCCTAAAATGAAAGATGTACTTACTTTTAAGACATCTATCGCATGCCAAGCAATTCCTCCAGAAGTCAACAAAAGCACACCAGATATCCCAAGGGCTCCTAAAGATTCAAACTTCCCATGTCATGAATAGAATGAAAATAGAAAAATATGATACAAAGTAGTGTTACGGATTAAACATGATTAGCTACTTGTTGCAGCGGAAACTTAAAAATTACCATTTGAATTATATTGTATATAAACTTTCTGCATATAGCAGCCGGAGTGACTTTATATTCCTGAAATCAAGTGGACTCCAACTACAGCTTAAAAAAGTAAGGAATCAATTATCATTACTTTTTGTGAAGATGATTTTGATTTATAAGGATTCACTTTTTCATAGTTGTTAAATGCATGTTATGATTTTAACAAATTTGTGTTATGATACTAAAAGCTTCCTATATCTCTCAGGTGAAATAGCATTAGGTAAAATAAAGACTTCTGCCTAATAATATTTCAAGACAATGATAGAACAGTCTCATTTGGGATCACATTGTATGCAATGCTACAAAATTTGATCATTAAGAGAATACAATAAACTCCTACCTTACACTTGAGAATTTTCTATTGCCTTTATGGGTACCACCTATACATAGACAAAACTTTGTGGAATTAAAGTAAAACATAGAAGCAAAATAAGAGATTGACCATATGGATGTTCTTTGTCTTTAGGAGCCCTAGCAACTTTAAATGATCACAGACCAATGCCTAAGAACATGCCAAATCAGAATATTACATCAACCGGAACATATATTTTTTTTGAGATAAGTTGTAGGAATCCTACAACTAGATTTCATTATCTAAATTTACGGCAGATATAAATTGTTGATTTTCTAATGATGGATGAATTATATAAGGGCTATAACTAATTCCAAGATACATGAAAAACATCATATTTGATGGCACACAGTTAATATTACTTTCAAGTTTCAAGGGAGCCCAGAGGCTTTTTGTGGAAGATTTAACTCATTTTCAAGGGGCTTTTTATTCGATAGGATGGTCCAAGCTCTAAAACTTCAGCCAATGGATGTTCTAATCCAACATTGAGCTGTGCAGTGGCAAGGGCCACATTGGTTGGATGACGGTTCAAAGACAACCAGATGTGACATGAAATGCAAACTTCTCAAAAGCAGAACACTGTATAATAACAGATCTCTTACCAATATTGAAATTAAATTGGTGGACCTGTAATGTGCTTTTTAGAATGATTAATCATGCAGCATGCCTTAAATGGATGCACTATTCAACATCAGATCACATAACTTTTGAACCTCTATTCTTCTCACTAGCACAGATAGCACCTGACAGCCAAGTCCTTAAAAAAAATTCTATTAGCTCCTCCAGAATGTGGCTTATCCTGGTGTTTTTTTTTTCCTTTTCTCACAATAAATTTTTTTTTTGTCGACATTGAAGATGCTAAACTACTAGCTTTCCTCACCATGTCCCAGTAGGTGTTTTTTTTTCATAAAAACAAATGATCACCCAAGCACCATGCTGCAATTACGATCAAGCAAACCTCATAAAGAGGAAAGCCTATGTTCTCAAATATATCTTCAAAGAAATCCCCTGAAAACAATTTTTCTTGCTTCAGAATCGATCTGCAAAACTCAAGTTCCAGATATACTGAAGCCACAGAATTAAAGCTCATTAGAGGAAAAAATGTTTTATCGACATTGAATATGCTAAATTTATACATTCCAAAACATTAAACCTGAACCGATTGAAACCCGGTGAGATGAAGACAGACATATTGAAGCAGACACCCATGCCTGGTGCTAAGCACGAACCAGTCCCTGTTAAACCACTTTGGGTTTTTCGAATTGTACTGCATCACAAAATTTCATTTTAATAAAAAATATAGCTTTGTTGGAGATCATCAAAATTTTAAAAATCCAAAAGTAAACCCTAAAAACATACCCAAACATAGAAATCTTCACATGGAAACCCCTTAAAGTGCATTCATGATCTAGAAAAGCATACTTCTTACAGATGTGGTGAAAATGAATACAGAATACTCATCAGAAGTAAAGCATTGGGTTACTAAACAAACACAGAGGCACATCTAGAGTTTAGACATTCGTCAATCCAAATATATTAATTCTCAAACATCACTATAGAGTACAAAAAGAAAGAAAACTAAATTTACAGTAAAAATCATAGCTCACCAATATATAGAATTTTTTTTTTGAATAAGAACCAATATATAGAGTTACGACTTCATTATCCAAAAAGGGGGAAAATACATTAAAACAAGAACAAAAGCCCCTAGAAACCGCGGATTAAAGTGAGTAAAATAAACAATAAATCAATTATAAGAGATGCAGATCTAATGAACCCTAACGTTCCAGATTAAACAAAAAAAGACAGATTGATTAAACAGAAAAAACACAAAGGCACACACCGATTTGGAGATGCAGAGCTCCCTAGCCCGTTCGATGACCCTGGACACGATCTTCTTCACATCCACCTCCACAAACGGCAACATCCACCACCCCTTCAAAAATCAAATCAAAGAATCAGAGAGAGAGAGAGAGAAACCGGCATCGGCGAGGCCGATGACAGAAGTGGACGACGACGAGGTTGAAGGGAGGCTTGTTTGGAGAGTGAAAACGAGGGAGAGAGAAACCCTTGTTTTTGGAGAGAAACCCTAAATTGTTTTGGCGGCATATTTTGTTTTTCAGAGAGAGTAAATGAGGGAAACCCAAATTTTGGTATGTTGGATATTTGATTGTTATTATGGCATATTTGCTTGGATAGCTGATATAAATGAGAATAAGGGGGAGGAATGACCAGGTATAATCTAGAATAAAGGTTTAAAGCTATTTAGATAGTTGATATAAATGGAGAATAAGGGGGAGGAATGACCGGATATAATATAGAATAAAGGGTTTAAAGCTGTTTGGATAGCTGATATAAATGAGAATTTGTATGTCAAAATAAACTAGTATATGGATTCCAATCAACCCGTGGAATTAAGTTATTCCAGGTTATTCAACTGAAAAAAATATATAGGTTCACTATCAAATTAACTGTCACCACCTACTATAAATCAACTGTCAAAATAAATATCATCATTTTTTCACCTTTTATAAATCATTATCTACACTTTATTCACATTTTACTCAAATAATAAAAACATTATTATTACATATTCAATTCATTTAAATGGTAGAGATACCGTGTTTTGGGGTTGAACGGTGCATTAAATATATGATTGTGATGATATCTTGTTTGAAATAGTGGTGTGCCTTTGTTATTCTTGTAAACACAAGCAACTGAGAAATGAGGTTTGTTCAAGATGGGATGTCAAGAACAAAGTAGCTAGAGAGTGGTAACTAAAAATCGTTATCGATCAATAGACTCCCACATAATCGATTCTGAAATCGTCGGAACACCATTTTCTTATATTATTAAAGTTGTATGGCTTTCTATAGTCATTTTTAATAAATTAATGATGTTTGTTTGTCAATTAATAGTTACACATGAATTTTCTTTTTTGAGGTATATTGTTGACATTGTTGTAATAGTATTGCAATTAAGATTTTAATAAAAAGTCTGAATCATGACTTTCATATGCAAATCAGAATAACACATTTTATATAAATAAAAATTACATAATTTGTCATGAAACCTTAGTCTCTTGGAGTACACATCGTCCTCTGAAAGTTAATTTAATATAAGATTCCTAACAAAACATCGATTCGTTCAGCGATCGTGTTTATATGGTTTGGAATAAACAACAGTCACTAAAATGTAATTTAATATAAGATGCTTATTTTTTCCTTATTCACTTTTTTATTCGTGAAACAAAGATAAGTTTGTTTTGATTCTCTGCTCTTTTGGTGCAATCTCCTAAATAAAGTGTGTTTGTTTTGATTATCTGTACATTCCCCCAATTATAGAATTACAAATCGCAATCATTATTAAAATAAAAAATAAAAAAACAAACATGGGTTGATCTTTTAATTGGTTTGGGCTTTGGGTTTGATTTTTATAAATTTGTGTTAGATATTGTTCGTGCTTGCTCCTAATATATACATATCATATATAGAAGCAATAACTAAAAATTTAGCTTGATATTGGACTCATTAAAGACAATAACAAGCAAATTGTATATAATGTTAAAATGTATATACTCAAATTTGATATCAATTAACCTCAATCAATTATATAATATCCTCTGGAAAGGAATTCATCAAACACATGCATGATACAAATTAAAATGCCCTTTCCGAATATTTAATTATAATAAACACAATTAATCTAATAAATCATCTAATTCGATGATAGACTAGTACAGAAAATAAAGTATATATCTTGATTGAATATACTAATTTTTATCTATATCCATTTTTCTATTTATAAAAATTTAAATAAAGAAAAATATATATGAAAAAAGGACCCTGATCGCTCTTTATCCAGTATAATAAATAATGTTTAAATTTTGTTATTCCTGTTTAAAATTAGATTACAGAAATAATTTATAGTTAAAAAGATCTTAGCCCTATAATGATGCAGTGTAGATCATATTTTGATTTCATAACAAATAAAATATTTTGAAAATCTTTAAAACTATTGCTACGAAAATCTGTTTCGCAGCAAAAAGTCAAGTATTTCGCAGCTAAAAGTCATTACTTTGGCTATGAATATCGATGGGTAGATAAAAGGCACATCTATTGCTACGAAATTGACGTCCATAGCTAAAACATAAGATCTTTTGCTACAAAATAAGATTTCGCAGCTAAAAGTTATAATTTTTTGCTACGGGCTATCGGTTTCATAGGGAAAAGATATCCATTTTGCAACGAAATCTATTTTCGTAGAGAAAAGTACAACTATTTGCTACGATTTAATTTTTCGCAGCTAAAAGGATCATTTAGCTACGAAAATGAATTTCGCAGCTAAATGTTCGTAGCTAATAATGAAATTTGTTGTAGTGAATATGTTTTTTTTGTTACTCTTTATGTAGATGACATTACAAAGAAAAATGAAACAACAATATTATATATTAGAAGAAAAATTCTTAGATGGGTCTTAGACGTGTAGCTCAGTAGCTGATAAGAAAATTTGCAGATCATGGATTTGAATTCTAGTATTTGCCTAAAAAATAATTCGTTGCGAAGATAAGAATTGATATGAGATATAATTATTTAATTTTTCACATAAAATCATATACAGAGGCTAATTTAATATCATGATTGTGTTAGATGATTTTTGCTTCTTGTCCTACCAAGGTGTAGGACTTCAGGGTTGGTGGTTGAGAGTAGAAGATGCGTGGGAGGTTTGAGAACACTGGTGTGGTGTTGGCTTAGCAATATCTGATGGTCAAGTCGGGCACCACATGGGCGATATGGAGAACAAGGAATGGGGCGATCTTCAGGGGCTTGCAGGTCTATGTGGAGAACATGTGGGAGATGATGTCTCTCTCTATCACGGAGTGGGGACGAGGGATTTCAGGGGTTATGAGGATTTCTCTCGATAGAGGTTGTTTGGATATTACTTTGTAGTGCCATAGAGTTGCGTGGGGGGGGGGGGTTATTGGAGTAATTGGTAGATACCACGCCTACTAATCATCCAAATCCCCCATGTATTTTGTTTCTGTGTCATGATTGTTCTTTTTTTCTTATTGTTTTTTTTCCTCTGTATCCTCTCATTCCCAATTCAGACTTGTAACTCACTTTTAGTAATTAATGAAAGTGCCGGTAGCAAAATCTACATTTAAAAAAAAAAAAGTTGGGCACCACATATTTTAGAGAATAAATTTTTTTTTGTCTTTCATTCATTATGAAATTGTTTGTTAACTGAACTAGATTAAGGACTCCAATCTTGTCTCTGTCTAATTCGTCTCTTATTTTTTTTATATAAGGATTTTAATAGATTACAAAATCTCTAACATACAGTAAATAGTTCATCACTAGTACTAGGAAACTTTAGACCAACATATATCCAAACTAACTATGAACAGAAAGCCATGAGAATCACTCTATAGAGCTGAACATTTGGATTTGAATCATCATATGCAAGAGGAAGATGTCCTTGCTAACCATGAGTTTTTTATCTGCTAATGGGCACGTGTCCCGATTTAAAAATGTGATTTTTCTCATACAGTGATTAATGGGTCCTATTCTTCTATTTCATCTGCTATATGAGTACATACATGGTAGGGTTGCAACTTAGGTCGGGTTGAACCCGAACCCGACGGGTTGAACTCGATTTTTACATGGGTTGGGTTGATCAAATCGGGTTCGGGTTGGCCAATTCGGGTTGACTCACAAATCGGGTTGGGTTCGGGTTGGCCTCCGACCCAACCCGAACCCGTAAATTAATAGTTAAAAAAAAGATCATGGCCGTTTATTTTGTAACTTCTAATATGGGTAGTCCAAATTTTAGGTAAACCTAGCTAATCTTATGAGTTGGGTGGGGTTGATTTATTTAATTTACACATCATGTTAGAAATTTGGGTTGGGTCGAGTTGGTCCAATTCGGGTTGGGGTCGGGTTGGTCCAATTCGGGTTAGGTCGGGTTGGTTTATTTAATTTCGGGTTGGGTTCGGGTTGCTCCAATTCGGGTTGAAAATCGGGTTGGGTCGGGTTAGGGTTGGGTAGTTTGGAATTCGGGTTGGGTTCGGGTTGGGGTCAACCCGAACCCAACCCACCCGAGTTGCAGCCCTAATACATGGCCAGTCTTTTTTTTTTCCAAGTTGTCCTATGTTGAGGTTGGACTACCTTTTTATGGTCTGTCATCTTGTAAGTTCTTGTCTTCTCATATTATTGTTTCAGCTGATTTTTAGATAGTTTTTCAATGAATCACTCATGGAAGTGGGGTTTTTTCCAAGCCCAAATTTAGATACCTCGTTTGCACATCGTTTTACTGGGTATAGATACGTTTGAATAAGTGATGAATTGTTTCAAATCATAGTTTTTTTAATCCATTTGCATTTGGTGTCAATTATGTATGCTTTATAAAGTAGTAGTGTGAGGAAAGAAGATTTAAGGGAAAATATCACTGAGAACCGAAGCTTCAAGCTTCACAAATTAAATTAGTTTAATTGTTATTATTAGATGGTTTTTCTTTATTATAAACTTCATAATCTATTTCGTTGTAATATAGAGTCAAATCCAATCAAGTCTTGATATTATCAAGACTGATCGGTTTCCAATATATAGGATATTGATTTTATAATGTTAAAGTTATCATAAGTTAATCTCCTATTGAAGGTTGATTAACTGATTAGATCACATCTCTTTTATTATGTAACTATTCAATTACTATATAATTCATATTGTAGTAGTGGAAATACATGTTTTAATTTTTGGCTATCCATATCTTCACAGGTAAGAAAAACACTTTAAACACTCACAGGCGCAAGAGAAATTTGAAACAAGCTCAATGGAGATTGAAAGAAAGACATCGAGTGAATATGAAACAACTGGTGATGGTTCCCTTGATCGAAAAGGGAACCCTGCAATCAGAAAAGCCACTGGAGGGTGGACATCAGCTGTTCTTTTATTGGGTAACTACAAAAAGATAACTTTCACGTTTTTCAATATATATAAAAAAAAAATTGTACTCTGCATAAATTGTTATCATTTCAGGTATAATTGTTTATGGTGAATGGAATCCTTAGTCCCTCTTCCAATGTTACAAACTTTGCAGTTAATCAAGGTTTAGCGACACTCGCATTCTTTGGGGTGGGGGTAAACCTGGTATTGTTCTTGACAAGGGTTATGCATCAGGATAATGCTGATGCAGCGAACAATGTGAGCAAGTGGACTGGGACCGTCTACCTCTTCTCCCTTGCCGGGGCGTTCCTAAGTGACTCCTACTGGGGTCGGTACCTGACATGCGCCATATTTCAGCTTGTTTACGTCGCGGTAATTATAACTTGTCATAAATTTTTACTTCTAAATGTTTATCTTTTGCTTAGTGAAAAATTTAAGCTTTTTCTTCGATAAAACATGATTAGTAAGTGAATTCATGCGATCTATAAATTAGTTGACTAATGGGTTTGAGAGATTATTCTATTTTTTAAGAGATGATATTGCATACAATCTTATACACACTCCCTTGTGCATTATGTGATTTCTCTCTTACATAAGAGTGCGCATTTACTATCTTTTTTTTTTTTTTTTACAAAGGCACATGTTCATTTCATTGTGTGATTTTTTTAAAAGAAAAATCATTTAGACTTCTTGTATTCATAAAATTTACTAATTTTTGTTGCTGACCAATCTTACATCTACTTGCCAATTTACTGACCAATGTAGTATAATTTAAGGATTTTATGTTAGAGTTGAACTGCGATGTGCATTTAAATTGAATAAAAACATAAATTTTTAATGACTAATAACACCCAAATTAACTTGAAAAACTTTTGATGCACAAAATCATTCATAAATGCTATACATCAAATAAGCATCGAAATTCAAACTTTGAGACGAGGAATGACAATGGAGTGGGTTATGAGTGGTTTGGTCAATCTTAATCCTAGATCTGTTAACAAAAATCAACCCCAAACCTGGGATGGGTTTAATTGTTCCATTTCAACGGATTTTTAAATAACGGAAACATGTTCCATCCCATCCCATCCCATTTAAAAGAAAATGGGTTTAAGAATACCTATTTTTTATTATTTTACAAACTAAATAATGATCTTTACTCATTATATTATATAATATTACTTAGTACATGTTTAGACTTTTATCAATTGTTATAATGATAAAATATGATAAATTAGTTTTATTAATGATCAAATTAACTTTGAATGATATAAGTGATTTAAATGAGGTATAACGGGGCGGGATGAGTTTTGAACTTGAATTTCAAATCCGTTTCATATCTCCATCGGGTTGGGACAGGTCTTGCTTGAGTTTAATATTTAAGAGACCAAATCCGTTCCAATGAGATCGGGTCAGTACGAATTTCCCATCCATTTTATCTCACTGTTGTTCCTATTAGAGACGTACAAAAAAAATTCCCATAGCTCATTTTATGTGTGGAGATTTATTTACTTTTCCATGTTTTTACAACAATAATTTATTCTTTTTTTCACATTTTCTTTGATTTTTAAAAAGAGCGTGGTTACACGTAGTCCACATAGGCAGTCTTGTAGGCAATCCATTTACCTCCTTAGCTATACAGCGAGACGTATATCTCCATAGGTGAGGTATATACCTCGTTAATTTTTTTACATTACTAAAAATAGGTATATTCATTTCATTATGAAGTGATATATATTTTTCATAAAAACATATATCTCATTATATAATATTTACTATTTAAAAAAAACAAAACATGTACAATCAGTCCAGTTAACTGTCCCTAACATTATATATTATTCTTTAAAAAAATTGTTTTAAAAAAAACAGGGCCTGGTCCTCCTCTCCCTCACATCCTGGCTCTATCTCATAAAGCCATCCGGGTGCGGAGACGGCGCGCGCGCGTGCGCGCCCGTCACATCCGCAGGGACCGTGCTCTTCTACGTGTCGATCTACCTGATCGCGCTTGGCAACGGCGGGTACCAGCCGTCCATTGCGACCTTCGGCGCGGACCAGTTCGACGAGTCCGAGCCCTCCGAGGGGCACTCCAAGGTCGCCTTCTTCAGCTACTTCTACCTCGCTCTCAACTCCGGCTCCCTCTTCTCCAACACCTTTTTGGTCTACCTTGAGAACTCCGGGAGCTGGTCCATCGGGTTCTGGACCTCGGCGGGCTCTGCCACGCTCGCGCTCGCCATTTTTTTGGCGGGGACGCCGTGGTTCAGGCACTTCAGGCCGAGCGGGAACCCGCTCGTGCGCATCGCGCAGGTTGTGGTCGCTGCGGCGCGGAAGTGGGACATCGGGGTGCGCGCGAATGGGGAGGAGGGGCTTTATGAGGTTGATGGGACTGGGTCCGCAATCGCCGGGACCCGGAAGATCTTCCATAGCGAAGATTTCAGGTATGGAATTCTCTATTTTTTTTTCAAATATGAATAAAGATACATCTAAGTCTCATTTTTAGCCTATAAAGACAAATATGTTGATTATATAATGGTAACTGTTCATGCAATATCTCATACTAAAATTAGGTGTACAATAGGTTTAAGTGTAATAAAACTTTTTACATTGGGTCACACGGCCTGAAAGTCTTGTTTAATTGATGGAAAATGCTTTGTTATATGAATGACAACTGGGCTGATTGGGACGAGTTTGGCAAACAATAAAATTTGGTCCCAAAATGTTGGTTAGATGGAATGTGTAAATTTTTCTACCAGTGGCTCCTTATGTAAAATTGCCATTGAGATATTATCAATTTAAGACTTGCATTGTATTTTTATGCTTATGATAAAAATTACCTTAATTTTGTTCAATATATTGAGTATTTATTTAATTTTTATTATAAATACATATTTCATTAAACAAATATTTATATCGAAAAAACATTCAAAATTTTAGAACCGCAAGGATCAATCATGATTATTTTCAAATGCCAAAGTTCGATTTTACTTCCCCTCTCAAACAGGTTCCTAGACAAGGCGACAACCATAATCGACACGGACTCATCAACAATGGCGACAAGCATCATCAGCCCATGGCGCCTCTGCACGGTGACCCAAGTCGAGGAGGTGAAGTGTGTGCTCAAGATGCTCCCCATCTGGCTCTGCACGATCATCTACTCCGTCGTCTTCACCCAGATGGCCTCCCTCTTCGTCGAACAAGGCGCCAAGATGCGCACCACCCTCACCCCCTCCTTCGACATCCCCCCCGCCAGCATGTCCGCCTTCGACATCCTAAGCGTCCTCTTCTTCATCTTCCTCTACCGCCGCTTCCTCGTCCCCCTCATGCGCCGCGTCACCGGAAACCCGAAGGGCCTCTCCGAGCTCCAACGCATGGGGGTCGGCCTCGTGATCGGCGCGCTCGCCATGGTCGCGGCCGGGCTCGTCGAGCTCCAGCGCCTCAAGCGCGCGCGCGCGCGCGCGCGCGCGAGGACGCGCTGAGCATATTCTGGCAAGTGCCGCAGTACGCGCTGATAGGGGCGTCGGAGGTGTTCATGTACGTGGGGCAGCTGGAGTTCTTCAACGGGCAGGCGCCGGACGGGATAAAGAGCTTCGGGAGCTCGCTGTGCATGGCGTCGATGTCGTTGGGGAACTACGCGAGCAGCGGATTGGTGAGCGTTGTGATGGCGGTGACGACGAGGGGGGGTCGCACGGGGTGGATCCCCGCGGACCTGGACCAGGGTCACATGGACAGGTTCTTTTTCTTGCTCGCCGGGCTCACGTTTGTAGATTTGGTGGCGTATGTTGTCTGCGCGAGGTGGTACAAGGCGATCGAGCTAGGGAGCCATGATAGTAGTCATGGGAGCAGTCGTGTGGGGCTGCTTGAGGAGGCTTGAGTAGATGGTTTGGGTTCTTTGAATGTTTTGGTTAATAATGAGACTGTGTTGCAGAGGTTTCTTGTTGGTTTGCTTTGTGTGTGTAAAGAACAGTAATAGAATTAACATAATAAACTTGTTAAGTTTGGTCTTTTATGATGTTGAATGTTGTTGAAACTTGATGGAAAAGTTCACCATTGATGGGAATGTATTAAAGTTCTTTTTTTTTCTTTTATTGTTAACAGTAAATGCATTTATAAACGGTTTAGTTATTTGTGGATAGAATCCGTGACCTTGTTATTGCAAGTTATCGTGTTGATTACTGAGCAATGGGTCCATGACTTAATTAATCCTTGTCATAATATTTCGTTATATGAAATACATGTATATACACAAAAAATGATAGTTCAACTTCATTTACAATTGCACACTTTTTGAATTTTTTTGAAGGGTATATTCAGCTAATTGGATGCATATTTTTCTTTTTATGTAATACGATAGTGGATCATATACTATATGTTTGGAACATGATTACAAAATAGCATGAGTGTATCAACACCTTTGTTCAAAATGTTGTCTTATATACTCTATTTTTTTCAACCATAATTCCACTCCCATATAGTAAACGAGCCGAGCAGCTCGGGTTCAACTCGGTTAAAGTTAGTTCAGACTCGTTCAATTAGACAAATGAACCGAGCTTGAACAATTTTTAAAGCTCAGTTTGTCAATGAACCGAGCCCGAGCCTAGACGAGCTCGTTTACTTAATAGAAAAAAAGGAGAATGAGTCGAGCCCGAACTTATGTTATTTTTACATGTATAAGATGTTGTAATTTGTGAAATATGATTTCTCAAATGGTAAACAAGATTTTTTTAGCTAAACGAGTCCGAGCCGAGCCTTGATTCGAACTTCGGATTTGCTTGTTTAACAAACGAGCCGAGCCAAGCTTCAATCGAGCTTTTCACGAGTCCAACGAGCCGAGTTTGAACACGAAATGAAGCTTGATATTGAGTCGAGCTGAGCCCGAGCCGAACCTGATACTAAACAAACTGAGTTTGAAGCTCGGCTCGTTTATCACCCCTACTCCCATACATCTCGTGAGCGTCATACACCAACAATAATATTTAAATAAATATATATGCTTTATTAAATGATATATATATTAAGAGAATTGTTTCACACAGTTTTTTTAGCCCCAATTACAGTTCAATATGCGTCGATAGAAAATCACTGAAGCACATGCTTACATTAACGAGGTATATACAATGACAAATTTTTTTTACATTTTCTATAAATGCATCAATGCAATATATTAGAATATATGTTTTATTTTTTATAAAAATATATATCTCATTAGATGAGATATACTATATTTAAAAAATTCAAAACACTTATAAACTGTAATTAAGACTAAAAAAAACCGTACATAACATTATTCATGTAATTTATTAATTTTAAAACAATCAAAAGATGAACAAACTAGAGCTGTAAAAGAGTAGAAGAGGTCCTACAGAGACCCTCCCTCCTTGCGGCCCATGAACAATCACACCCACTGTGTGAGCCACATGAAACCAAAACCCTCATCAAAACTCACAAACCAACAAACGCCATATCCGTGACCCACCAATCTCACTCGTGTGAAACCTCCGCACGATCGAATCACGGACTGAGGACAATCTCGTCATTTCCATGAAAGGATTACGTGAGAAGAGTCCAAATACTCAAATCATTTTATTACCTAAATTTCGTAACATGAAAATACATATATACAAAAAATATATTTTCAACTTTATTTACAATCGCAGACATTTTGATATTTTTAAAAATGTTTATATTTAGCTAATTGAAAATATTTTTGTTTATGTAATAAGATAGTGGATCATTAACAATTTAACGTTGTTTGGAATAGATTATAAAATAGTATGAGTGTATCAACACATTTGTTAAAAAAACATTATATTCTTTCTTTTTTTTTAATGCTAATTTCACTCTCATACATCTCCTTAACGTTATACACTCATAATGATACTAATATATAGTCGAGTGATTTAGTGCGGGAATGCGGGAAACGACGACGATCGTTCGATCGCGGGTCCATCGCATCCAACGGTCGAGATGAATCGCCCCCGACCGTCCGATGCGATGGACCCGTGATCGACGGCCCGTGATCGCTTCCCGCACGACTGCATTCCCGCACCGAATCACTTTATATATATATATCATTAAATAATTTATATATACTAATATTTAAATCATCAAAAGATGTGCAGACTACAATCGTAAGGAAAATGATACGTCTAGCCCCATTACATTCTTAAGTGCAACCACATTTTTTTTAAAAAAATTATACACTCTCTCATTGAAATACATGTTTTTATATGAAATGAAATATATAATGAACCCCACATTTCAATAAGCCTAGATGGATTGGATGAAAGTCAGAAAAAAATGACCAAGACATCGCCTAATTTTATTAAATATAATATTAATACTGTGTTATCATAATATATATATTATAAGATTACAAAACAAACTATAAAACAAATTGAATATATAACACCCTCCGATAGTAGAAGTGCAGTAGAGGTCCTACATATATCCTCCCTTCTTCATGCGGCCCATAAACAATCACATCCACTGTGTGCCCCATGAAACCAAAACCCTCATTGACTCACGAACCGACAAACGCCATATCTGTGACCCATCAACCTCACACGTGTGAAACCTCCGCACGACCGCACCACGGACTGAGGACAATCTCGTCATTTCCATGAAAGGATTACGTGAGAAGAGTCGGTTCAAAATGCCCCCCGCCTTTGTTTCACGGGCTCCAACGCCGCAACTAACTCCATTTAAGTCCGACCTTTCGCATCCAAACCCTATAAAAAAAACATTATAAAATATCATCTCCTCTCTCTCTCCTCCTCTTTCGAGGCCCTTTTTAGTTCGCTCGTTAGGGTTTCGTTCTTTTTAGGGTTTCGTTTTTTTTTGTTCGTTTGTTTGTTTTCTTTGCTTCGTTTTCGCTCTCTCTGTTCGATCTCGATCTAGTGGTCGTGATGGAGGCCGTGGCGCGCAAGAGGGGGAGACCGGACCCGGCCTTGAACGGGAACGGTGGATTCGCTGGTCCGAAGAGGTCCAAACAAGGTTTGTTTTTTTTCCCCTACTTGTCTTGTTTTTCCTGTGAGTAAGTATTTTTTGGTTTCTTTTTCTAGGGTTTGCTCGATCTGAAGCCAAGCTTGGATCTTGTGTTTTTCCCTTCTATTTTGATATGACTTCTGTGTATTGGAGTCTTCTTTTTGTTTCTATTGTTGATATTTTGGAATATTTTTTGTTTTCCATTTTTTATGCCTGTTAAACCCTGTTAGATCCTAACATCTGATGTCAAAAATGTGTTAGAAGCCTCTTTTTTGGAGTTATTGGTACCCAGTGTTGTTGCTCACTATATTTTTTACATTGTGTTTATATGATGCAAGTTGTCTCTTGGTTCAACTTTGTTTTGGGGATTCCTTCTTTTATGTATTGTTATTTTGATGTTGTCATTGCCAGTGGATCAAAGTTCATTTTAAGGACCAATGAGAGTGCTTTTTCCACTATTTGGTGTGGTATTGTGTATTCCTTTTTAATGCTATTATGCTAGTTGACTTGCTGTCCTTTTTTCCCTTCTTTTGCACAATGATTTCCCTTTCATTCTGGAATGCAATCTTAAACACTGAGATTTGTAAATTAAAGCCGCTAAGCGCCACCCACCTTTGAAGAAGTTCAATTCCCACTTGGGTGTGTGTGTGTCCAGAAGGGTAGACCTATTTATGAGAAAAAAACCCGTGAACCAGCAAGTCCATATTTTTTTATAAATGGTTTTGAACAATGGTAGCAGCAGATATATGATGCAATAGACATCATGTGTCACTCCCCTTTTTCACAGGGGAGCACAGATGGAGATAATTGCAATATGGTAATTTTAATTCAAAGCATTTCTTTTAAAATGACAAAAGGGAACCTGGCGAAAAGATGTGATGAACTTATGAGAAACTTTTGCTAACGGAAATGTTATATGGATTGATTCTGTGGCTGATAAAATGAATGTATTTCTTGTACATAACTTAATTTTTTCAATTGTTTATGCTAAAGATTGATAATTATCATTAGTAATTTTTGGCATTATTGGATTATTAAAATTAATAATTACTTAACTTTTAACTGAGAAAACGTAATTAATGTCATGCAACAGACACGGAGTTTCCAACTGGTTTAGGAAGCAAATCGAAGCCATGCACCAAATTTTTCAGGTTCTAATCTTCACTTATCTAAAATAAATATTCTAATGCAACTTCTTTTATATCTACAAGTTTTAATAATCATTTATTTCACCTTGTTTTATATGCAAATATAATATTGTCAGGCCTAATGAATTGAGCATCCAAGTTTTGACAGGTTCACACCTCTTGTGCTATAAATCAAGTTAACAAGATTATTGAACAGAGTAATTGGATGATTACAAGAGTACAGATATAAACTGTATCCAGATTGTCTGTAACGTGAATGCGGTAATATTGAGACATGGAAGACATGCCGCCCAGAACACTCATGACATTTTAGCTTAATGTTTAGAGGGATTCTGATACTCTCTGTCTTAACATTATAAATAATGTAGGCTGTTTTTCTTCAGCTGGTAGATGCAACCATCATGTTTTTGGCATTGTGAAAAAAAAATTCCTTACATATTTTGTTGATTTAGGTTTGTTATTGCTATTTTACAAATGTTTGATGAAGAGTAAACCCGAATTTCTAAAGTCATTACTCATTTTTATAAAACAAAGGTGTAATGTTATTTATTTGTTTCAAAAGAAACTGAGTGGGAAGATCTGTTGGAGTCAGATAAGGTAAGTTGGTGTTTACATTATCATGATGATATGCAATATAATGATATGGTGAATGACAAGATATGTTCATACTTCATAACTTCATATATGGTGTAACTGCTTATGCTAATTTATGTGACGAGGCAGAATGATGTTTCTTCCATCATCTTCACTGCACCATATGTTTTTTTGACATTGAGAAGATCTCTTCGACTTGATGATTCCTTCTCTGTGACATGAATACATGATTCTGCCTGAGTCCGATATTTTTGCTAATTTATGCGTTTAAGCATGACTTGTTAATGTGCCTAACATGTGTCATTCAAATTTATATTTTTATGATTTCTTAACTAAAGATAACCTAATTGTGAAATCTGTTTATTTAGTGGATCAGCTTGTTATAAGCCTCTACTGATTACTTAAAACTGATCTAGCTTGTGTCATTGAATGCCTCATTGTGTTATATCCGTTTATATTATAATTATTATAGTTATGTATGAATAACATAAAGGGGCATCTTATGCCAGAATGGTAGAGGCAAAGTTTATTGCTACATAATTGTGACATGCTTCTGAACATCAGTGACTGTAAGACATTTGTTTCAAGTCATTTGAATGGCACTTTGGGCAGCCTCTGTTCCTTGGAAATGTTTTTCCACTGTTTGAGCTTAGTGGACCATTTTTGAAATACCAATTTACAAATTCTAACTATAGCATCATGCATATGTTTCTTGGTAATCTAGAGTTGCACCTCTATATCTTATATAGAGCAGTAATAGAATTCCTACCAGTTTCTTCAAAAATATTTTTTTTGGTAATGTTGGGTCTAGGACCAAGATACCAAAATCTCAGCTTAAATATGTGTCGATTCAAGATATCTAGGAATTTTCTTTGGTATGATATTATAGATTAAAGATTTGTCTTCCTGGTTTCCTGAGAAAGTGTGTTCCTTGATCTTGTGTAGCTTTACCGTGTAACTTGTCCAACATACCTTCTTTTTATGGATTAGGCCCTCATAGTAGATCCTTAATTGCATTTAATTTATTTATCATTAAGGTTTCTTATATCATCATTATATTAATTTGAGACCAACTAATAAGCAGTAACCATAAATTTTATGTTCACAAAATCAATACCTATGAATGGAGCTATGGGAAAAATTATAATACGTAAATTAAAAAAAAAGCTGCCCCGATTAAATGTTGGATAAAAGTTAAGTTGTTGTGATTGTGTAGTATATTATGATTGCTTGTGGGAGGTTGTATTTTCGAGTACTAGGGTGTAAACTTGTAGTGTATCCAATTAAGACCATCATTAAATTTACTTATATATTTCTCTAGAATTTAATGATAGTGTGGTTCTTTTCTTCTTCTATACTTGGTTGTAGTGCTTTTTATTAATAGATGGAGATACAGCATCTGAGGTTTTTGAATAGGAGGATGCAATACTTCTGGAAGTGGTTGGTAAAGGAAGTTGTAGGATGCATTTTCCATTTGCAATGAAGTGCAATAGGCTATTTTTAGTTGGTTTTTACTAGCAGTTATGAATGTGGAAGTTTTCAAGTAGGTTGAACATATGTCATCCTAGTCCCCTCTTTTAAATCTTTTCCATAAAAGAACTTATCAAGTGTGTTGAAGTTGCGGTGATGAATGAGAAATCATTCCTTTATTTATGGAATTTTCAGTAACAACCTTTAAGTGTGTGAAAAGAGATGTTGATGAATGACAAAGCATTTATTTTGGCCGTACTGAGCTTTTGTCATTCTATTTTTAGGCTATTGGATATGATGATTCTTATAGGGACTATTGTTTCAAAGCTTTTGCATTGGATTTTTTTGATCATATAATGAAATTTCATTTCTTTCAATTTTTTTTAATCTAGTTTAGCTGGTATTGGTTTTGGGTTTGTGCCTCAAAACTTGTATTTGACTAGATTGTGCTACCAGTTTCAACAGTTGAGTGCATTATAAAGGAAACAATGTCATATTATTGTGTGTGGATATCATATGCTGGCTTCCAGATACACAAGGCCCATTTTGAGACATCCTTTTTATTGATTTACATATGGAGATCTATTTTGTTCCCCAGGTTAAATTTCTGCAAGTTTTTCTTGCCAGTCTGACCATTCCTATGCCTGGTTTTCTTTTTCTACAGCACTGCTGGGTGTCCATTTGGAGAGGGCTGCCACTTCCTCCACTACGTTCCTGGTGGAATCAATGCCGTGGCCCACATGACAAACCTCGGCAACCCAGGCCTCCCTCCCCCTCGCAACCACCAGATGGGCCCTCCCCCAATGCCCGATGGCGGCCCCCCTCCGGCAGTGAAGACTCGCATGTGCAACAAACTCAACACTCCCGAGGGTTGCAAGTTTGGCGACAAGTGCCACTTTGCCCACAGCGAGCGCGAGATCGGCCGACCCATCCAACCCATCCATGAAGACCTCCACCGTCCACCATCGATGATGGGAGGCCCCATGGGAGGTGGAAGGATGGGAGGCCGTCCTGATCTTGGACCGCCTCCGCCTGGCCTAGCCGCCAGCTTCGGTGCCTCGGCCGCTGCAAAGATCAGTGTGGATGCCTCATTGGCGGGGGCCATTATTGGCAAGGGCGGGGTCAACTCAAAGCAGATATGCAGGATGACCGGTGCGAAGCTGTCGATAAGGGAGCACGAGACAGACCCGAACCTGAGGAACATCGAGCTGGAGGGCACATTCGACCAGATCAAGCAAGCGAGCGCCATGGTCCGTGAGCTCATCGTCAATGTTGGCGCACCTGCGATGCCGCCCATGGGGGGCGGTGGAGGTTTCATGGGAGGTAAGCCTCCCGGTTCGGGTGGTGGGGGTCCGCATCATGCGCCGGGGAGCAACTTCAAGACGAAGCTGTGTGAGAACTTCACCAAGGGGTCGTGCACGTTTGGGGACCGGTGCCATTTTGCACACGGGGCGGCCGAACTGCGCAAGCCGCCCGGAGTTTGAAAGAAAAGGTGAAAAAGTTACTTTGTAACGGTTGGCATGTCTTTTTTTTCTTCTTGTTCACGTTTTATATTTATTTTGGCAAAGTACTTTAGTGTTGTATCTGGTATGATTTTCCATTCTGTGCTTGGAGTTTATATGCTTTTAGGATTCGATGATGATTGGTGAGGTGATCTTGTTTTTTGGTTTTGTTAAGTTTGGTTTAATTTATCAGGTACTGAGCAATTTTTAAATTCCCTTCTTTAGATGCCTTTCAGTTCTGTGTCACGTGTTTAATCAAGGTTGAAAGCTGAATGTAAAAACAAGTGGATGCATATATCGTGGATGACTCACAGGTTCTTGTATGATATAGTTATTACTATCTTAAATTATTATCTGTTAGTGTGCCAATATTAATTATAAATTTATATATATTGTAAATACATGAACGATTTATTATTATGATTGTTACTCTTATAAACATGAACGATTTATTATTTATCTATCAAACATGTAATGCAATAAAAAGTAATAAGAAATTATTGAAGAATAGTTCTTTACACCTCTTGTGCTCCAGTCTTTCTTGTGGTTATCTTTTCTCTTTCTTTTTTTATTTTATGACATACTTAAAAGATTGTTAATAGTATTGAGATTGTTATCCTAATGAATGGAATATGACTGAACGTGAGGTTGACAGCATTAACATGGCGCTCTCTCTCTCTAAAATTATTACATAGCTCTCTCTCTCTCTAAAGTTATTACGTGCGGCGAACGGTGGGTGAGGCGTCGATCACGGGTCCATCGCATCGGACAGTCGGGTGTGATTCATGTCGATTGGATGCGATGGACCCGCGATCGAACAGCCCACATCGCGGCCGCACCTGCCGTTCGCCGCACGTAATAATTTTTATATATGGGAGGTTATTGCGTGCGGCGAACGGCGGGTGCGGCGTCGATCGATCACGGGTCCATCGCATCGGACAGTCGGGTGCGATTCACGTCGACCGTTGGATGCGATGGACCCGCGATTGAACGGCCCACGTCGCAGCCGCACTCACTGTTCGTCGCACGTAATCATTTTCATATATGGGAGGTTATTGCGTGCGGTGAACGGCGGGTGCGGCGTCGATCATGGGTCCATCGCATCGGACGGTCGAGTGCGATTCACGTCGACCGTTGGATGCGATGGACCCGCGATCGAACGACCCACGTCGTGGCCGCACCCGCCGTTCGTCGCACGTAATAATATATATATAATCATTTTTGAATCACATTCAGTTTCTCAATTGACCAAATAAGCTTGAGATATGCAAATATGAATATGTATGTTCCATTATATACTTCAAGCATGCATTCTTGATGCAGATGTCAGCTACATGAAATGATTGAATTATGCCTAAATAAAAACCCATTGAAGCCATATGCAAAAGCAAGCCTGTCTCAGGTGGTGGCCTCAGTAAGCAATAAATTGCTCACAGGTCAAATGCTCATCAAATGCATACTACAACCAGATTGTGCTTCTTCTGTACAATCATATGACCTCAGACTTAAGAGCCTAAAAACCAGACAACTTGATTAATCAGTCAGTTGCTACTATCCCTTCCTCCAAAAAAGAAAAAGAAAAAGTTGCAATTACATCACTTTGGGATTCCACAAGTTTTCTTTTCCAGAACCAAAGTTGGTCCCCTCCTGAGAAATAGCACCAATCTTTATAGAGGCCTCTACAAGACATCCATCATCTCACAATATACCATCTATAAAAAGGTTTATTATTCAAGTTTAAGTTGATGAAAATAAATCCATGACAACGATAACAACAACAACAAAAACAGAAGTTTTGAGCAAGTCTCACATAAGCTTATTAAGAAGCGAAACAACAAATCCCAGATATCAAAAGGAACTGCTATTTCTTGACATTCGTAGGATTTATTTCATCAGATTTTGCGAGGCATTCGGAGTCTTTGTTGCGCGCTTCTTTGGCAGAATCCACAAAGCCTTTTTTGAAGCCCTACTGATCCTTAGGCCACACTTATTGCAGAGAGGCTGAAACTCAGAGAAAGATATCACAAGTAAGAAAAAAAATTGGTTTAGTTCTAACATTTTTTTTTGACAAAATGGTAGGTATGTGTCTTAATTTTATGACAAAATCAAAGCGAACATATCCAAGGCAGGAAAAATGTAGAGAGTTTACCATAAAAGCAAAAAAATGAAATATAGCACAATGGACTACTCCTCAATCTTCCCCCCACCCCAATATACAAACACTGCTTGCCCCCTAATAAATTTCTAAGATGTTATAACAACAAAGTCACATATATCAAAATTAAACTATAATAAGAAGTTTTTCATAATAGAAAGAACATAAGAGTTACGAATAGTGGAAATTGAAGTCATAAATGTTTCAAAAGAATGAAATGGACTACAATTTTTTTAAAACAAAGCGATGCATATATGAGTCAATATGAACTTAAAATCCTCTTAGAAGCTCATATCATCATTGTGGTTAACATGTACCAAAACATAGGACACCAATTTAGAAAAGCTAGCTAACAAGAACTCAAGTTATAAGTTATAACTATTAAGTTTCTATCTCCAAAACCTTATAAACTGTATGGATTTATATTTCTAAGATACATATGTTACAATGCACACATTATAGATTCATTTATAGTTTGGTATCATTGCCAATATTCTAGAGTTGGATAAGATCATCTTCTTTTTGGTACATATAAGAATATGTCATAGAACTACTTTGTTTTAAAACAATAACATGAATAGCTTTGATTGAAAATTAAGTACCTCTTGCACAGGACCTCTCCTCCACATCTTAGTGGAGGTGACTTTGCATAAAGTGCACGTGCGGCCACCATGAGTCACCGGACGTCTCTTCTTCGAGGAGGAGCAGCCTCTGCTTGGTGGCTTGGAAATGCCATTGGTGGCTGCGGTTGCAGGAGGAGCAGCAGCAGAAGAGGAGGAGGTGTTTGTGCCAATGAGTGGCATTGGAGGAGTCTGTAAATAGCTGTTGTACCCACTCGTGTTGTTGTTGTTGATGGAAAACACATGCATCAGAGTTTGGAATGGTGTTGGTTGTGGACGATAAACATATCCCCACCAGTTGTTCACATATGCTGATCCATTCATCATCACTGGATTTGGCATCTGTTCATCAATTTGAACATGTTTAAGAATTAAGATTGAATAATCATAAAAACTATGAACACTCATACCCCATTTTACAGCAATGTAGCTGAAACGATATTCTAATACCATTTGACAACAAAGTTATAACAGATGTCTCCATTATTAAGATACAAATTTTGATATTTAAATAATATGGTTTAACTATTTCACATGAGAAATAATTTTTCACCCACTAATATAGATAAAGTAATACTTTAAAGTATTAACAAAAATTGGTGGATCAGTCATTCAACCCCACTCTTTTATATTACTACACATTGGTATTTGAAAAAAGATGTATAGGTTATACCTTGGAAGATAAAAGTGGTTTATATAAGAATACTAGCTTAATAATTAGCCAAAAAATTAATCTTAACCAACTGTTAAAGGAGCTTATATGATTAAATATATAGATTTTTTTAAGGTGAAACTTACCACCATCCGTGGCATCCAATATGTCCCATTTGCATGTGGATTGGCACTGGATGACCCCTCTCCATGAATTTGAAGTCCCTGCTTGAATCAGAGTAAAGTTAGGGTGATTGTGAAATACCTATTGTTTCCCGAAGATGTCATGAAATGTCCATTTAATACGCCCTTCTAGTGTGGCAATGCTATTTGATCCATTTATTAATTTGAATAGAAACCAGTTTTAATGCGTGAATAGAGGTGGGATCCAATCATTACTGCATCTATCAATTCTTACCATTTACCTAGAACGGACATGTGACAAAAATTGTCACAATATTCACATTTAAACATGTGAAATGACACATATTTGTACCTTGTGAGTGACAATTGAGTTTGCTATTTTTTTTATAATAATCCCAAAATTATGTTTAACAAGTGCTTGCACGATATTATTCCTATATATATATATATATATATGAGGAATAATATCGTATAATATATGAGGAATGATATCTTGCGGGTCGTGCGGTCGTGCGGCGTCGACCACGGGCCGTCGATCACGGGTCCATCGCATCAGACAGTCGGGAGTGATTCACATCGACCGTTGGATGCGATGGACCCGCGATATCACACTGTATAAAGTTTACAAAAGACATGAATAAAGTCTTCTATGAGCATAAATTCAAAATCATAAAAATAGTTATACTTTTTTTTTTTGCAACCCCATCTGCAGTTCAAAAACAATCCCACATCGGTCTATACACTATGATAATGCAATAACATACACCACCCTATTGCAACACATGAAAATTAGTTTTTTCATTTTTTCAAAGAAAAAAACACACTAATATATTCAATTGTATATTTTACTTTTTATAATTATATGACTTCATATTATTTTTAAAAAATAAAACTGTTAGACTGCAGCGGATGGGATGGCACGGATACATCATTTCATTCTACCAAATTTTGTAGAATTTATTTTTCTATGGCATGGCCTTGGATGCGATCGCTTTTACAATCTCCACATGTTTTTTTTTAAATTTAATTATATATTAAAATACGTATATTTATAAAAATAAAATATATAATTGAATCATATAACTCATTTACGCAAACAAATATATTTCTCCAGACTAATATATTTCTCCAGACTATATAGGATGTATATAAGAACCGCATGTAACAACACCCAATACTTTGAAGTGCGGGCTTGGGCTCACATTGAAGAGATCAATGGGCCTGGATCCAAAATCTTCAAACAAATGTATGGCTCACTGCTCATAGTTTTATTTTCATTTGATATAACATGGGTTTTGAAATCTGACAAAATCTTCATATGGTAGTGATAAAAAACTAAAAAGTGTCAGTTTGAAAACATTTAAAATGAGTGATTCCACTTTTAATTAAGCAGAAAGTTAAAAAATATTGTCAAACGCATTTTAAAAAGCTGACTTAATAAAAAAGTTACTTTCAGCTTTTAGTGTAAAAATATTGATTTTTAAAAAAATAAAAAAATCCGCTTTCCAAAAATCAAATTTATTTAAACCACGTTATTCAAAATCTTATTTTTCATATTGTTTTCAAACGGAATTAATCTTAAATAAAAAAGTATCAAATCAATGATTTAATTTTTTTGATTTGACTGCATTATTGTCCTAAATAAGTGCACTATATATACCTGATTTTCTTTATATATTAATCTTACATTATTTCAAAATTGAAAATTCTCTTTGAATAATTAATCAAATTAACTGCCTAAATTTTCATGGTCAAATAGAAATCATGTTAATTTGATTGTGTGGCTATTATTATTGAAATTGGAACTGGACCATCACATCACATAATGTGACTACATAGATTATCCTAAATAAACCAAGAATGTAAGAAACTTTTGATATGTATACTGAAATGATCCTCATAATATCCATGTGTGTTCTAGATACGAAGAATAACATTCATTCTAGGGGAATAATAATTCGTATAAAGCAAGATAAACTTTTCCTCAAAATTTTAGTCAAATAGAAATTTTAACTTCTAAAGAAACATTTCATAAAGCTTTTTGTGATTAGATCAATTTGTCTATTCTTTTTCTTAGTACATAAGAATATGGCATTAATTTATTCATGACATGATAGTTATATTATTTACGTGTTAGAAAAACATTATGATATGAGAAAGAGTATCACGTACCGGCCTAGTCTCATAGTTCATTGGCATATTGATATTAACATTGTCATGCACTTCCACTTGATGCATTATGTTATCATTGACCATATTATCTTCAAAATGAACATTTACATCTTCATTTTTCCCTTGCAGGTCTCCATCCTTGGCATTTGATTCTTCTGAAGGGACTACGTTTAAATCAATATTTAGCAGTTTAAGCTCCATTTGATCTAGCAAAAAATGAAAATGATTAGTAGGGATTGAAGTATGTAATTCAGAACAATAGAAATAACATGAGTATAAATAACTCAATAATTTAAACAGTAAATAAGATTGGTTGGAATTATTGGGAAGTGGCACTTTTAGTGATCAATTTAAATGAATTCTATCAAGTACTACTACTACTAAAAAAAAATCTACTCATCAAACTAAAATAAATAATTTAAACCATTTTCTTTATTAGATGTTTTTAGTCTAAGTCAAGATTACACCTTAATTTCTCTTTTTCTTTAGAAATATACAATAATTTTTACTAACAATGGTATTGCAGATGAATTGATAAAATTATATGCATAATCCCTCAATGGAGTACAAAAAAATATTGATTTTGTAATAGATCAAAATAGATTATCACAAAAAAAATCACAATGTGTTGATAGATTGAAATCATTTTTTCTCTACTTTTGCATTCAATCTTTAGATCAAGTCCAATCTCTGCCATAAAATATTTAAAAAAAAAACTATTTAGAGATCTTTCTGTTATATCACTTAAATCTATTTATATACAAACCAAAAATTGTTTTTAATATCATCACACCAATAATTTTTTTAAAATATATTTAATGAGTGGAGATGATCATGTCACATCATCATTGTTTTATATTTGGATAATGATGAAACAAAAAATCTATTTATTGTATACGTATGTATAATAATTGGATAATATCACATCCATATTTGTCAAATCTTAATGGTTTTTTATATATATATAACCTTAAAAAAATCACATTTTATCAAAATATCTCTTATGATTTTTTTTCTTCTAATAATACCACTCGAAAATGTTTATTTTGTACATGAACACACCCATTCGAGGGATATTATTGGTTTTAAAGTTTCAAATGGGGGATTTACGATTGGTTGAGGGGTATATATATGTAAAAATCCATTTTTAGTTCTAACATATATTTTTTAAGTGTAACTTCATAATAAATTTTATCGATGATTTATTTAATAATTAATAAAATTTTCATTATGTCATTTATATATTAATAATATGATATATTATATCGTATATAAATGAGTTAAAAAAAATTGAGGGTGTTGATTTAGGACAACTTTTTAAAAATATTTTTTTATTTGCATGAACATCATCTGTGGATGAAGACTAGTATGACTACTAATCAAGTCTACTAGTGGCATTTAAAGAGACTAACATGAACAAATATATATCTTCTTAAATCAATCAGATCATTGAATTTTTTTTCTTTAGAGGCACTTTAAACTTTAATTTAAATTATGACTAAACCCGATAAACATTGTTTATAAAACTAAAATATGTTCTAACCATCAAATAGATAAGATTTAATAAAAAATTGAACAAAATAAATGTTCCAATAGTGTTGGAATCTAGAGGGATTGATCCATCTAGAAAAATATAATACTTAAGCATGACTACTGAAAAAAGCAATAAAATTGCAACATGCCAACATAGATCAACAAAAATGATAACCAAAACAAAAATAAAAAAATTCCATAATCAAGACTAATAAGCAATTACATTCCAATGAATCAAAATGAATCTCAAAATATGTATTTATGATTTCAAAATTTTCACTTTTTTTTTTCATTTTTTGATAGTTTTCAAATCAAATCCAAGCAGAACGACATGATAGAGAATTGAAAACCAACATTGTATTACCAAGAAGTAGATTAACTAAAACCTTGATTGAATATCATCAGACTAAAAACTTGTCTTTTTACCTTGAGACAAATAAGTAAATATAATAGTTTTTAACTATAAATAAACAAAAAAAATCAATATATATAATCCAAACGCGTTTCTATAACTTCCATCATATATAATCAAATCTTGAATATGTTCATAATTTTTTTCCCTTTTTTTCACCAATCGAAATCTAATCCAATCGGTGCGATAGGGCAAGAGGGCGAGATCTAAGGAGAGCGAAAAAAATACATAAATCAACTTCAAAAAAGAAATAAATGAAGAGATACATACACATATAAAGCAAAAAAAAGCATGAAATAAATTGTAAAAAAATTGATATATAATATAAGATGCAAAAAACACCTGAAATTTCTCCAGGCGATCGATGGCCTGGCTTCCCGAGTCCTGACGACGATGTGAGTGATGTAGATTTATTATCTTTTTCGATGGTCTTTTATAGACCCAAAAAAGGAAGAAGAGTGGATATGTATGTTCATGAAAATTGAGTATCTTGATTTAGAAACCTTGATTTAATGAATTGAATTTGATTTGATGAGCATGAATCACAGCCTTTCACATCCACATGAGTTGTTCAAAGTGATACAAAGGGTATATCTCCCCATGCAAAATTAGGGACTTTTTTTAATATATATTTGGGATAAATTTGAAAATTTTGAAAAATTAGAGAAAATTCTTGTCATTGTCCAGGACACCTGTACTTCCCAAAAATGAGAATGTTTGGGATAACAACATGAACCAGTGAAGTTACAATAATCGTGAATTATGATTATACATATAGAAATCTAATCCAATGCTTTTACTCTTAATAGAAATGGTTCATGAATATGAAAGATAAATAGAAATATGGAGAGAATCCTAAAGGACATAAAGTCAGATTTTTTTAATACATCCAAACAGACATCTTTGAGATGGAGTTATCCTTGCATAAGAGGTTCTCCTCACTATGATTTTAACTTCTTGGTTCATTCTTCATAAGAGATAATGGATTTGTTTTACCTTAATAGATATGATTTTGGGATATAGAGAAGGGACTACTGGTTTAGAAGATCTTCAAAAAAATCAAAATATGTTTTTTGTCTGTCTTGATCATTTGGACAATTTCAAGATCGTTCGGAGGAATGCAAAATGTACAGATCTAAAATTTAAGACATCACAAAATAACTTGGATTTCTTTTTTTATTTCTCCATGAATACTGATATAACATGTATGAGAATAAGAGACCCTCAACAAAGATTCATCACCAATGCCGGTGAATATAAGCAAACTTGTTGAACCACACAAGTCTTTTTTCTTATGTGATGGTTAAAATATTTTTCTCCTTCTCTTTAAATCTAGATTAGTTGCCACGCAACATATACATTACTGGGCATCGTCTACCGATCCTCGCGGCTCTCTTTTATCTTGTATTTTGCTTTATTTTCTCTATGCTCCTCTCATCCTTTAATATTTAGACATTGTCTATTTTGTTACTTTCAATGAAATAAATGTCTACAATTTATCCAAAAAAACATATACATGACCGACTTTCCAAAACCTTATATATTTCATAAAAGCTTATGTCAAATATCCATCATCTCATTAATTCCATCAAAACATCTATATATATAAAGGTTCAAAATTCCAATTTAGGTAATGGCACCATTTAGCCATCCTTGTCAACAACAACAACATACAATAACAACAGAAATTTAAAGAGAAAATCTCTCATAAGCTTAATAAGAAGACAACATCAAATTCCACATATCAAAGGAACTTCTATATCTTGATATATGATGGGTATACTTTCAGCAGAGTTTGAGAGAGGTATTCGGAGTTTTCACTGCGCGCTTCTTTGGAAGAATCCCCAAAGCTTTTTTTGCAGCCCTGCCAATCCTTAGGCCACACTTATTGCAGAGTGGCTGAAACTCAAGAGACAGATATCACAATTAGTAAGAAATAAAGACTGAGAACAAAGAAATGTGTTTTAGATGACATGAAGTGCTTGTTATTTGTGTTATGGGCATATTTATATACGTAGAGAAACACAACATTCTAACATGATACAACAACAAAACCAAACGGACACAATTAAACTATGATAAGCATTATATGATATTAAAAACAAATAGAGTTGGGCATGCGTATCATTGAAGTGGAAGTGAAACAATGCTCCATCCTCAGTGAATATGACACTCTTAATGCATATGATTGATAGAGTGAGGTGAGGACAGGTTTAATTTGTTTATCTAGAGTGTGAGATATGAAACAATTACAATGAACTGACTATGATTCTTTCAAACACTCAGGCCAAAAAATAAAGACAAGATTTGTTTATGTAATGTCTATGGGTCAATATGAACTTATAATTCCTATTAGAAGCAATGGAAACATCAAATTTTTTTTCTAATATATGTGATGTTATGATTCATTTGAGAGCTCATATCACAATTGTGGTTTATATGTCATACTAAGAAAAATTGACATGATTCAAAGTAAACTAGTATGTTTTTACCTTTAGATTTGCATTTAATAAGTTCGTGTTTATGTGGTTTGCCAATTTGTCTTATGTTTTTTGCTTATAAATTAAGAATAAAACTATATAAATAGATCATATCATCTTCTTTTTAATGTGATGGAAAGATCCCTTATTTTTTTTATTTCAAACTTGGTCCTAGGATGGTTTTAATTGTAAAACTAGCCGTAGGATAATTTTGGCCATCACCTCAACTTTTTTTGCATGTGTGGTTTTTTCTTTAAATTTTAAACTAATTTTAAACCTACTGGGATTAAAATTTATATCTTATTTGAATTTTAGAATTTAAATTTTAAATTAAAACTGGCACAAGACCAGTTTTGAAATGCAAAAAAAAGTGGGCCATTTTTCAAAATTCTCCATAATATATAGTCTTATAACCACCATGCATGTTTAACAAAACAATAAAAACAACATGAAATAGCTCTGATTGAAATAAAAGTACCTCTTGCAGGGTCCCCCTCCTCCACATCTTAGTGGAGGTAGCTCTGCACAAAGCACACGTGCGACCACCATGAGTGGCCGGACGTCTCTTCTTCTTGGCTTCCATGGGAGGCACGGCGGCGGCGGTTGCAGGAGGAGGAGCAGAAGAAGAAGAGGAGGTGGTATTGCCAATGAGTGGCATTGGAGGAGTACTCTGTGAATAGCTGATGGACCTACTCATGTTGTTGTTGTTGTTGATGGAAAACATAGGCATCAGAGTTTGGGGTGGTGGTGGTAGTGGATTATAAACATATCCCCAGCAGTTGTTCACATATGCTGATCCATTCACCATCACTGGATTTGGTACCTGTTCATCATTTTCAAATGTGTAAGAACTTAATTTAATTTGTAGAGGATAAAGTGATAAACAAATTCTATGTTATGGCCCATGTTTGTTTTAGTATTAAGAGATTGGATAAGGTGAGAATAAGGCCCCATTTAGATCGCATTTGGAAGGATTTTCACTTATGAGTTTCAGCCTCTTTTTGAAAAGCTATGGAAATGTAGCTTTTTTCCATAGCTTTTGAAATGCCAATTATTAGAATCTATGTGTTCCAGCATACTAAGTTTAATTGTAATTAGATAAGTTAGAACAAATCATGATAATTATAACGGTCAGGAAAGGTACGTATGGATAGCCTAATCCTACTTATCCATCCAATATAATAACTGCATATATACTAATAAGACAATTTTATTAATATCGAGAAAGGAATAACAACCAAACAGATCATCTGATTCTTCTTTATCGTTGTATCTATTGCTGTGTGACTATTCTTTATCCAATTAAGCTGTACGAGCAACCAAATATAGGGTAAATGATTATATCAAAAGAAAAAGATAGATATGAGACTGCTTTAACTGTTTCATGTACACATTATGAATGAAATGTAATGACTTTCCCTTAAAGAATACATCATCAGAATTTCACAACATAACAAATGAAATATTTAGTCCATACAATTCATTATGTTCATGTGTTAATCTTATTTGAAAATATAACTAGTATGGTAAATATCTTAAAATGTCTTTCTCTACGAGCAGTAAAACAAAATAGATTAATATTATATAGTATCCCCTGAAAAAATTATACTTTTTTCAAGCTAGGAATCAGTTTTTAGTGTATATATATATAAATATCTAGCTACAAAGAGTAAGTCAAAAGGAATGGTGATAGATTTTGCAGTTACATTATCAATGAAATGAAAGATGGTTTAAACTAATTCTATATTGTCTTATATTTGATTTATCAAACAGTGAACGAATAAGACTAAATTACTACCAAAACTTGTAAGATTAAATTCTAATGTAGCTCAAACTTGGATTTAAAAATTATAATATAATAAATAAAACTTACCACCATCCCTGCCACTGGCATCCAGTATGGTAAATATGCATATGAGTTGGCTATGGATGACCCCTCTCCATGTTTCTGAAGTCCCTGCTTGAATCAGAATGAAATTAGGGTGACCATGAAACACCTTAATGTTTCCCAAGTACATATTGTGTCCGAGAAAGTTGTTTTGATATATTCATTTAATAACTGTATGAATCATGTTTAAACTGTGGATGATTATATTAGTTGTTAACTCTCATTCTCTTATTTGGACAACGGTTTATGACCAAGTAAAAGAGAGTACACTTTTGTTTGATCTCTGGGACATGACATGTCATTTAGGGTGTGTTTGGTTGCGCGATTGCAAAACTGATTCTGCAGGAATCTGCGATTGCAAACCTGATTCTGCAGGAAGCTCACTTTCTCAGCTTTTTGAAATCGCAGCTTTTGGGCGCTATTTGCCTGCAATCGCTGGGTTTAAAACTGCGATTACAAAACTGTTTGGTTGCACGATTGCAAACGCAGCTTCCTGTAATCGCAATCGTAGCACAATCGCGCAACCAAACGCACCCTTAATCATTGATTGGGGGACGTATCTTGGACGGGCATCACAAATCATTATGAAGGAAGACTGTCTTTATATTGCGGGTTAGCACATTTTCTTTCGAGTCTGATAGGTGTGTTTGTAGAAACTTTTTTTACACCAACATTTTTGGATCTTGCATATGACCTCATCTCTTTTTTAATTGTTCTTTTTAATTTTATGTTTTTTTTATTTCTAACCCCATTCAAATGTTTCTGTTTTGATTTATATTAGAATGGATACATACCTATCGTTTCATTAAAAAAAAATAGTACACCATCTCTAGAGGACCCTGACTAGGTGAAAATGTCACAATTCTGTTGGATTGATTTTAGTGATAATTGGCCTACAGTATGTTTGGAACCATATTGGCCTATATTTATTTAATATCAATTGTCTAGTAGTAACCTGCTATTGTATGTTTTGACTGTGTAATCCTTTAAGGACTTTTGTACTAAAAAATCATGCATATTGTCCAAATAACACTACATGAACATACAGTTACATGGCTTGCATGTATAAGTTATGGTTCTCTATTTAAAAAACCCAAGGTTATGTACTCAACACTAAATTAGTATAAAAGAAATAAAAATATCAATTTCAAGGGTATTTTGACAAAATTGGACTTAAAAGTTTTTAGGGGTATTTTTGCATTATGGGTGTTTTCAGGGGTATTTTGACAAAATTAAAATTTAACAGAGATATATATACAAAAATCTCTTTTATTATTGAAGTGAATATTTGTATCCAGTTAACATCTATGATACCCATGGGAGATCTGGATCTGGTTTCATTGACATTCTTACTAATTAGGTATATCAAACATTTTGAAACTGAATTTTCCATGGGACCGGGGCAAACAGACGGAGGTAGCCTTCCCAGCTTGACCGTAAGGTCAACCACGGGGGTCCCTCCGATATAAAATAAAAAAACATTTTGAAACTGACAAAATACAAAATTACTAATATTTTAATTAAGAACATACATGTAACATTGTAACTAGTGTTGTTGTATGTTACATGAAGAAGTATACATATTCATCACATGGAGTTTGACATATCCCAGATGATATTATACTGAAAATTTTATTTTATGAATTATCAATCACTAATATTCATTAATCAGTATAAAACGAGAATTTCAAGATATATGGGACTTACATATTCCGGCCAGTTCATTGCCGGGAAGTTCGTCGGCGCCATTTTCCATTGCCCTCCACTTGGTATATCATAATTCATTATAACCTATGTTTAGTGATCAAAGCAAAGAACATGAACATTTATGATCAGAAAGAAATCACTCCATGAGGTGGATAATACTCGTAAGAATGTATGTATTAAATTCACTCCAATATATATTTTAAAGGTCTGTATTTAATTAGATATATTAAGAAAAATAAAGCATGCTCGGACAGAGAAAAAAACCCATAAATATAATGATTGTTCTTTATATTTTTCATGAATAAACTTTCTTATGCACAATTTTTTTTAGTTCTTATTCTAGTCTTATATACCTCGTTAATGTCATATATTCACATCGATGAAATATATATCTTGTTAGAAAATTTTTACATTTTTATAATTGAATCCACACAATTCATCGGAATATATATATCATTTGTTGATAGAGTATATATTTTATTAGATGATCTATTTTTTTAAAAAATATCATAACATATGTGGACTGAAATTTGACTGGAAAAAAAGACTAATTAGTCACATTTCCAAAAATATGTGGCCTTTTCACTACTCAAAAATATTTGGCGAGATTCCAAAATCTTCAAGCCAAATTTTATGCCTCCCAACTGTATATTCATTTGATCCACTTTATTTTGATATCTTATAATGAAAAAATCAAAACATTTTTTTTGAAAAAAATCAAAACTAGTATAGTAGGACCATAACTACAAATCAATTGCTCAAATTTTTATTTGAATATATTGTTAGCCTAGTTAAGAGCACTGGATCTGACTGATTTCCTTATATATATTCATCTTAGATGATTTTCAAAATTGAATTGTAGACTTTGAAACTGGATGCTGTGTGTTGTAGATGCAACATTAATTTCTTGTAAAAATAATTTAAAAAATTGTCCTAATTTTTCTTGATCAAATAGAAATCATTTCATGATCCTATTGTGCATGTGATGATGTGAACATTAATTTTGAGGCTGAAGACTACCACTACACCACATTGTATGACTAAAACAAATAACTTCATATAACAATAAGATTGAACCATATATAAAAGATTTTTGACATGTATAAAAAAATGCATGATTCTCCTACTATCCATGTATGTTCGAATGATAATCAGAAATAAGAGAAACTATTCTTCAAAATATGAACAAATTAGAAGTTGAACTCCTAAAGAAATTAAACATTTTACAAAACTCCCACATTCTTATTCTAAATGTCGAGGAAAAAAAATTCATTATTCATATCATGATAATATTATGAAAGTATATACCTGAGTAGTCCCACAGATGATTGGCATATCAGTATTAACATTTTGAAGGACTTCCAATGGGCAAGTTATGCCATTGTTGTGCATGTTATCTTCAACATGAATATTTACATCTTCATGATGCACTCCAAAATTATTCAGTAGATTTTTTTCTTGTAAGTCTCCATTATCATTCCCATTTGGCTCTTCTGAAGGGGCTAAGTTTAAATCAATGTTCAGTAGTTTAAGCTCCATTTGATCTAACAAAACATGTAAATGAATAGTATGAGTTCAACTGTGGAATTCAAAGAATATACATAACACAAGAGTAAAATACATCAATAATTTAAACAAAGAATAATGTTAATTGGAATGAAAGGAATGTGGCATTTTTGAGGGACTAATTTAGAAAAAAATCTATCAAATATAATACCACTGCAAAAAATACTAATCTAATCATAATAGCAGCATAGATCATTTAAAATATTTTTTTTTTGTGAGGTTGTTTTTAAAACATTAATGAATGTTAGGATTAAACCTTAATTTATTTATTTATTCCTATAAAAATAAAATAACTTTGATTAACAATGACATCACATAGGTGTTGATTGAATTATAAACATAGTCCCTTGATTCAGAGTACAAAAAATATGATCTTGTAATAGATCAAAATGGATTATCTCAAAAATGCCAATGTGATAAATAGATTAATTTTTTTTTCTATTTTTTCATTCAATCTTTAAATCAAGTCAAACTTGGCCACTAAATAGATTGAAGAGAAAAACCCTTTATCTTTCCCTTATGTCACTTAATTAATTATGACCACTAATCAAGTCTAGTGGCATTTAAAGATATTTAATATGAACAATTTCTCTTTAGTGAGCATGTTAAATAATAACCAACATCGTTTTAAATCAAGTACTTTAAAACTTTAGTTTAAAATAGGATTTTCCTTTTTGTCTTCTTCTGTAAAACTAAAATATATTCTAACTACCTAAACACAAATGGTAACTTGGAGATTTAATCCTAAAACACCAAAAGTCACCAAGGATTAAAAAAAAACACTTACCTGCAAATAAATATGTTTTAACATTGTTGTTATTAAGATATGATCGCTGGAAGAAATATTTTTCTTAACAAAAATATGAAAAAAATATTAGCATTGCAACAAATGATCAAAATAATCTTAAAAAATGTCAACAATGAAAAACAAATCACTTATTCGCCGGAACAATATGTTCCAACAATGTTGCTTTTCAGAGAGACTGATCGATATAGAAAAAAAAATTCCTTAATCAATACTACTAAGAAGCAATAGCATTGCAAAAGATCAAATGAATCTCAAATTGTTATTACTAATTCAATTTTTTTTTCTTTTTTTAATGAATATCAACATTTTGTTACATAAAAGTGGATTAATAACCTTGGTTGGATATAAGTTAAAATTGTTTATGTTTGTATTATAACGAAAAAATAGAAAATCATTTACCTACAAATAAAAAAAACATGTTTTAACAATCTTACTTTTTAGAGGATTTGATATGTAAAAAAAAAAACTTCTTTAACCAAGACTGTCAAACAAAATTAATACCATATGCAATAGATCAAAATGGATCTCAAAAATATTAATGTAAATTTAAATATTTCTTCACCCCCCCCATTAAATTAACAAGCTTCAAATCAATCCAAGCAGCACTACATGGTATTCCATTGAAACCAACATTGTATTACATATAAGAAAATTAACTAAAACATTGGTTAATATAAATTCAAATATATCTTCCCCTCCCCTTTTTTTTCTTCTAGTAATAATTAAAAAAAATTTCTAGCCATGTCTAAGACCTAAAAAATAAAAAAATTAATCCAAGCATATTCATAATATAACCTCCACCATATATAACCAAATCTCAAATATGTTCATATTTTTACCTTTTCCTCACCGATCGAAATCTAGTTAGTCCAACCTGGGCGATATGTAAACTGAAAAAAACTTATAAACTATTTCTATGAAGAGAAAAAATCACAAAAATATATAGACATGTAAGACATAATAATATGAACTTGACTGTAAAAGTCGGTATGTAATATAAGACGCAACGATCACCTGAAATTTCTTCTGGCGATCGGCAACTCGACGACGATGAAAGTGATGTGGACTTGATATCTTTTTCAATGGTCTATTTTTATAGACCAAGAAAGAAAGACATTAAATGTGTGTATGAAATTAGGAGGTTTTGTTTAGAAACATTTGATTTAATGGGTTTTAATCATAGTCCTCCACATCCACATGGGGTGGACTTTTTTTCTTTTTCTTTCAAATAATGGTCCTCAACAAAGAGTAGCTCACCCCATGCAAGAACTGGGAAACTTTTATATTTTACATATTTTAATGCATATTATTTAATTAAAAAAATTAAGAGATTTTTTTGTCATTTTTCAGTTGTCTATCTGTAT
This sequence comes from Acorus calamus, assembly GCA_030737845.1. NCBI lineage: Eukaryota > Viridiplantae > Streptophyta > Magnoliopsida > Acorales > Acoraceae > Acorus > Acorus calamus. The sequence continues at coordinate 31,333,060 of CM060863.1, read as the reverse complement.
ATTGCAAAATGTGGAGTCAAGATAACAACAACAATTAATAAAGTCATAGCATTTATGAATTTGGATTATACATATAGAAAGCTAATCCAACTTGGTTTTACTCTTCTTTTTCAAAAACTTGGTTTTACTCTTAATAGAAGAGGCTCATGAACATGAATGATGGGGAGAAATAAATGAAGGAATCCTTGGAGAACATAAAGTTGTTTTTACATTCAAAACAGATGTCAGCCAGAATATTTTTGATGGAATTATTATCCTCATGGCTGGCACCAACCCTTGATGAGAGATTGCAAGAGAGCCCCCAAATCCTTTTTTTTTGGTAGATATTCAACATTTTTGTTGATGTACATGGACACTTGATAAAAAAAAAACTCATCAGGTACTTTCAATTTAATAACTTGGTGAAAAAAGTCCTAGATCCACGCATATAGCAAGAACAAAATAAGATCTTCTGTGATGATGGCCAATGTGAGCTTCATGGTATGTCCACCTATGTGACACACCACTAGGCGAGTCACAGAAAATTATCAAAAATAATTTATACTTTAAATTGATTAAAATAAATGATTATGAAAAAACTACTCTCAACCAATTTTTTCATAAATTATTTTGTTAACTTTTAATTCACACATAAAAATCAAAATAAAACTAGAACCCGAAGTTCAAAAATACCAGTTTAGAATATATTATTTGACAACTAAATTTGCTAAACCAAACTAAATTTTACAATTGGTTTTATAAGGGGGGCAAAGTGATAAGCCTGATGGCCTAGCAAATCATATTCAACTACACAATCTCAAATGCACGTCCACTGCTTGGCCAGTTGGTTGGACTTGGAGTGCATCCTCGCTTTGTTGGAGGCATGAGTTTGATACCCTGTGGTTGGCCATCTCAGGTGTGGGGTGAGGAAAATGTTAGCCCCTTATAGGACTGTCAGTGGGCCTTATGCCCTGTTACTTATATAAAGGAAAATGATACATTCAATCACATTTATCAATCAAAACTAAGACCTCACATGTTTTTATTTATTTTTTAATAGTAAACATCATCTAATGAGGTATATGTTTTGATAACAAATACACATCACTCTATTTTGAATTAAATGAACCCATTTTTATTAAGTGTAAGAAAAAATTTAATGAAGTATATACATCATCTAACAAGATATATGCTTCATTGAATCTGTAATGAGATATATAAGTCTGTATTTTGGACTGAAAAAAAAAACTAAGTGTAACAACACTCATAAAATATTACCCCCTTGTGGTCGTTATAAGTGGGCCTTGTACTTAGTTGCTCATGTAATCGCCACCGTGGGACTTGTCACAAAAAAAAGACCTACAAAATCTCAAGTATATATATTTAAAAAAAGATAAAAAATACAGTGGTGATACCCAGAACCCAAGCTATAAGCCTCACTCATAAGCCCCATAAGGTATCATCACCTTGTTGGTTGGCTTATTGACTTTTGAAAAAGTGTAAAATGACAAAATACGGATATGTCATTCATTAAAAATATATCTCATTAATCCAAATCCTTTTTTTTTATTCTCTATTCAGTTATTAATCTTTCACATGAATTTATGTTACACTAAAATTTGTCTATTTTAAAATTTGAATTTTGAAATCCTTATCTATAATTGAATTTCTATTTTAGTTACACCAAAACTTACCTAAATTACACAAAAACTTATCTAAATTATTTTTTACATTTATGGAGGATTTAATGCGTATATGAAATTCACATGGTCATTTTACAACATACTGTTTTGAATGTTTGATAAAAATGTAACAAAATTAGAATTGTTACATTTATGGTTTTGAAACTACACAGAACATGAATGTCACATGTTTGTTGGATCCAATTACTTTAATAATACATTAATTGGTAAAACTAATACATGGATCATTTTTCTGTTACATTTATATAACTCAATTACATAATCATGAGACTGTTACATTTATATAACAAAATTGTTACATTTTATAACAGTTACAAACACATAAATGTAACAGTACAAAAAATAATACAAACACTTATAATCACATGAATGCAACAGTTATAAGTACAAGAATCTTATATTGATGATTAAATTTTCTTATTGTATCTAAAGACCTCACATTCATTGCACAAGTTCAAATCATCTGCTTAATTTTTGTTACAATTAAGAGAGATAGAAACTAAACAAGTTACATTATCCACAAAACTGTTACATTTACCTAAATGTTTTACATTCTATGCAAATACGGTTGACTGTTACATTTACAAATGTAACGAAAATAACAAGGATTTTAAAAATGACTATTTACATTGTCAACAATGTAACAGTAACATCATACAAACTATCCATATATAAAATATAACAATATCAAGTGTTACATTTAAGATATTGAGACAAAAACAAATCAAACTGTGGAAAATGACATTCAATACATAAAACAAATTCGTGTTTAAATTTAAAACAAGAAGCAAAGCACAACTCGATTACGAATCCAATAATGTCGAACCTGATTCGAGAGATATTGAGGTGAGATCCAAATCGAAAAAAAGGTTGTTCTGGGCGTCAATGGCTTGGATCTGGGACTCATCTTTCTCCAACGACACATATTTAGGAGAATCTGAATTTCTTTACCAGGAGTAGGAGGAGGATGGTAGGCTTGGCTTATCGAGATGTAGTTCTAGATACCTTATTAGAGTGAAAAAGTGACATCGCACTAACGTCAAAGTGGAGTCAAATGTTGAGCCTTATTCGTAACATTTCCAGAATGGGAAAAGGGGGGAGCTATACATGATCAATCGGTTAAACAAGATCTTTATCAATATTTTATTATTATTATTTATTTAGATCTCATTCAATGAAAATAATAACAATTTAATTGAGATATGCATATGTGTGTATATCAGTAGTGATACCCAGGAAATATAGGAATTAATGATACTCCACGATTCTCGGAATAAATCTTGAGGTGATTATCAAATAAATGGTACAATAAGTAATGTCATATTGCCACCTCATGAAGCCTATGATGGGGCCTAAAAAATATTATTCTAAAAAATATGTGCGTGCAGGAAGCAAAATATGTTGAATTTATCTATTTAGATTTTGCTTATATAAATAAGCTAGACTAGAATACACTTTTAATTAATATAATTCAATTTTTACAAGAATAGTGTACATGCTCATACGAATTAATACACCATTCATTTTCTATTTTTGTAATATAATACTAGTTATCTTGCACGTGCCAAATCACGTGATATAACATTCTCAGTGTTATATGTAAATAAAAACATAATGCTAATTACATAAAATTAAATATTTATTAATAAAATACAAAATATGTTTATTAATATAATGCTAAAAATAATATTTTATTATTACATTGAATATATACAAAGATGACATGTATATATATCTTAAATGAACTATCAATATTTATATACATATAAAAAATTACATATCAACTAAATAATAATAAATAAACTGAAACAAATTTTCATACATTTTAGTTGTAGCTGAAAATTTAATTCTTTATAACTTGAACTTTATGTTATATAGGTCTACAATATCAAACATTAAGAACCAAATAGAATTTATCAATATATATCTTAAATGAAATATCAATCACAAATTCTCACTGTAAGAAAAAAAATTGGACACATTGATTTAGGAAAATGATTCACAAGTCCCATTACATAAGCCCCATGTAAGCCCCATGAGGTGGCATTAATGACATTACCCATAATACCCTTGAATTCAATTTGGTTAACATTTACCGCATTAATGAGACAATTAGACAAATGTAGAATTCCTTTTATACCCTTCCATGTCATCTACTACTTAAAAAAATCATTCCGGTCTGCCTGTTTATCTCTGGTGACTAACGTTACCACCTCTGGATTCCTCTCGTCGCCCTCTATCATATGAGAGGTGGTTTGACTACCTTTCAAGTCTTCCTCCAGCCTCCACTTCCTCCAACCTCCATCTCCACCATTTTTTTGACATTCAGAAACATTTCAAATGTAACTGACAAACCAATTGCATTAGTTTTATGTGATATCTGGTGTTTTGATATTGAAGTTTGAATCTGGAATGTTATTGTTAATATTTAATATCAGTTACATATTCATAATTTTATTGTACTTATATGCATTAATTTTCTAATGATAATTACATTCCAAACTAATTTGTATATTTATACACTTTTTATAAATAATTATATTATGAATGTAACTGCATTGTTATATGAATATATTGTAAAAGTTAGTTATATTCACAAATCTAACTAGCATTTTTTTGTGCAATTGATCGATTTGGCTATCGTTTTTAATGTCTGTCGATTCATGTATGACATTTCTTATTTTTTTTTACACTTATTATAATTTTTTCTTGAATTTGGTGTTTCATATTAAATATGGTAGCCTTTGATATGGTTTTTTGTTATAATTTTTTCTTTGAATCTGGTGTTTAATGTTAAATATGTTTTTTTAAAAATTTGATAGAGTTTTGATTTTATATTAGCATATGGTTATGTTACATTTTTAAACTAATATGAACATTTATGCATTATATTTTGTAAGCCAGTTATATATTTGAAATATAACAAATGTTTACATGCCTTAAATAATAAAATTCAGTTAACTGAATTATTTGTGCAATATTTTGAAACTAAGTTATATGCACGAAATGTAACTGACTTTTTTATATGATCTTAATGTTTTATCAAAAGTCAGTTACATTCATCAAAAAGTGGATATGAAGGTTGAAAAATGTGGAATACGGAGGAGGACCAAAAAGGTAGTCGAACCACCTCTCATATGATAGAGATCGACGAAAGGAATCCAAAGGTGGTGAGGTCGTTCAATGATGATGAGTAAGTTGGCCGGAATAGTTTTTTTAAGTGGTGGATATGTATTAGAAAAAACGGTTAGAAATAGGGGTAGTTCTGTATTTTGATTTTTTACCCTTTTAGAGAGGACAACTAGAAGACCAATAGAAATTTGACAACTCATTAGACCTATGAGTGGGGCTTAGAGCATCTCCAATGGACATGTTAACTCATTAATTAGTGTCAGATTTTTAGAAAATATGTAAAAATGGTGCTCCAATGGAAGTGTTAAGGACATGTTAAATGTGGGTCCCACCTGTCATATGTTAAGGGAAGTGTTAAATTTGGCTAGTGCTTTAGCCATCCAAATGTGGGTCCTACCATTTAAAATATTCAAAAAAAATGTTATTTTGTGTGGGTGGAGATGTTTGAGTGGGTGGAGAGGTGAGCCCACTATTATTTTGACTAGTTATTTAGCTTGTCCATTGGAGTAACAACAACCAACTAAATAAAGGTGTAGTAAATGAGTGTCTAGTTGAGTGATAAAGTGTTGACATGGCACTCTAACATCTTAGTTAACTAACATGTCCATTGGAGATGCTCTTATATAATGGGGCCTATGTAGCATAGCTCATTGATTTATTGTATAAAATACTTATTCATTCAATCACTAATATAGTGAATGAAGAATGAATGAACTATCAATATTTATATACATATAAAAAATTACATATCAACTAAATAATAATAAATAAACTGAAACAAATTTTCATACATTTTAGTTGTAGCTAAAAAATTTAATTCTTTATAACTTGAACTTTATGTTATATAGGTCTACAACATCAATCATTAAGAACCAAATAGAATTTATCAATATATATATCTTAAATGAAATATCAATCACAAATTCTCAATATAAAAAAAACAAATTTGGACACATTGATTTATTGTATAAAATACTTATTCATTCAATCACAAATATAGTGAATGAACTATAAATATTTATATACATATAAAAAAATTATATATCAACTAAATAATAATAAATACACTGAAACAAATTTTCATACCTTTTAGTTGTAGCTGAAGATTTAATTCTTTATAACTTGAACTTCATGTTATATAGGTCTACAACATCAAACATTAAGAACCAAATAGAATTTAAAATTGATTCAAACAACAAGGTGAATTTAACTATATAAATATAATAATAATTCAAACTTTTTAGAATGACACAAGCTTGATCGATTAAAATATACTTGATTTTTTGCCATATGTATTTTTCCTATAAGAGAGCATAAACACCAAAAATATAAAATAAGGAATAGCTGGGGCATTGCCGCATTGGCAAGGTAGAAGAAGTGAAAAGCTTTATAATCATTAAACAAATCAAAAGAAAAAAAATGCTTTATGAATACAATGTTACAAAGAATAAATACATTGATATGTAAATATAATCTAATACATATAAAAATAACATATTATATATAATTAAATGAGGTATATGAACATCATAAATTTAGCACTAAAGAAAACAAAAAAATCCACCAAAGATTCATTTCTGCCAATTTTGAAAACACAAACTATATCAATATAATTTCACATCGTGTCATCTTCATGACAAAAAAAACAAAAATATATTTTAAATACTACAATTTAACATCTAGAAACTATAATGTTAATATATAAGTTTAATTAATTGAACCTTCCAAATCATCCCAATCATTAAGAGAATCTTAGGTTATATGCATGTGTTCTAATTAGTAAAAAAAACTTTAACAAGGTGAACCCTCTACACAAATAATATATACATCTAATTATAATTCAAAAAAGGCATAGATTATGAATTCAAAGGAAATTGATTGAGCATATTTCTTTTGTTTGCCAAAAAAATTACTAATCCACAAAAATAATTAATTACATGATGAAAACATGGAAAAACTAATTCTAGGTTACTTTTTTCCTTTTTACCTCGATTTCATGTTGGAGATGACTTTCTTCTCCATGAATGAATGAATCAATTCAGTTGTTATAGTAAAAAAAAATACAATTAAAATGAAAGATGAAAACCCTAAAATATTTATTAAGAAAAATACTAAAAACAAGACATAAATCAACGACCCAAAATTAAAAAATTAAAAACATAATATTTTATTTATTTATTGTTATCTAGGTTGAAAAAGGAGTGTATGGAGTTTGAGATAGTCGGGTATATACTTTTTTATGGAGGATTTTGGGGTTCTTTGTGAAGGATTTTGGAGAGGATTTGTTAAAAACCAATGGATGAAGATGAGATTGTGACTCAGCTTTAATTTTTTAAAATTTAAATAGATCATACATATTAAACAAAAATAAAGGTTCACCAACATAATCCTAGATCTCGAATTTATTAAAAACAAAAAATAAAAGATAAAAATGAAAATGATATTTGAACCATCCAAAATATATTTGAATCCCTAAAAATAATATATCATTTGATCTTATCAAATATTTTATTGTTAGAGAATATCTAAATGACTTTTAATTAATTTCAATTATAATTTATTTATTAAAAAAACACATGAATGCTGGTAGGCTTAAGAGAAATAAATTGATCTAACATATCCATTATATATTTAAATTTAAATTAAAAATATACGAAAAGTGAAAACCAGCTATCATATCTATCTGTTTATTTAATTAATTTTAATCTTCTTCATTTATTATAATCCATGTATATCTATCATGTATTTATCCATTATATATTTTAAAATTAAATTGAAAATACTAGGTAAAAATCTTATAATCCATGTATATCTATCATGTAAGCAATATATATATATATATATATATATATATATATATATATATATATATATATATATGGTCGCGATTACGTGCGGTATGCGGTCGGTGCGGTTTACGACGTGGGCCGTCCGATCGCGGGTCCATCGCATCCAACGGTCGACGTGAATCGCACCCGACCGTCCGATGCGATGGACCCGTGATCGACGGCCCGTGATCGCGCACCGCACCGACCGTAAACCGCACCTAATCGGCTCCCATATATGGTCGCGATTACGTGCGGTATGCGGTCGGTGCGGTATGCGGTCGGCTCCCATATATATATATATATATAATGTATTTATCTATTATATATTTTAAAATTTAAATTGAAAATATGAGTCAGAATCTTATAATCCAGGTATATGTACTTATCCATTATATATTTTAAAATTTATATAAATAGATATATTAGTAATTAATTAGCTATATCTTATAATCCATGTATATCTATCATTTACTTATCCATTATATATTTTAAATTTAAATAAATAGATATATTAGTAATTAATTAACTGTTTAAAGGATAAAAAGGGAAATGAAAATACCGATGTTACGCCCTGGAGCGGCCGTCCCCGGGAACATACCAATCACACAAAAACTAACAAGGATCGAATAAGGTAACAAGACTACAGGAAAGGAAAAGCCAATTAAAAATGCGAAAGTATAAAATATAAATAAGTCTGTAAATCAGAAACATTATTACAGACCTGAATACACAAACACTGTCCTGTGAGAGTCCAAGTCTAGTCCAAATACAGGCATATGTGCAACATGCACGATTACTAATACATATACAAAAAAAGGATTGCTGACAACCTAGTACTCACCAACCGAAAGGTGGAACGCTCCACGCACGAGCCACGCCAGAGAGATGCTCTAGCTCCATGCCAACCCAATCCCTGGTGAAAAAATAACACACGAGGGGTGAGCTACAAGCTCAGTGAGTGGCAAGAATCCAAATTCTACATATAATAATATAATATCAGGACATTTTTCCCTTCCAAGGAAAAGGGATATGAGAGAAATCCAATAGAGATAAATGTCACGCGAAGACATGACATCACATAATCCTCACCCTTGACCCGGAGGGGAACTCGTAGGACTCTTGGGAAGCAGCTAATTCATTAATAGTAATGTGTAGTATCTTAAACTAGTACAATACTTCAAATATTATCTGCATCGATGTATAATACGTTACGATGCCTTGCATCATCCGATAGCCCTCTCCCTGGCGGCCTTCCAAGATAGGTACGAAGCCACAAGGTATTGAAATACACATTGAGCCTCCTATGATGTGGTGACACTATCCAGGGTAACTTCAACACTCGGAAGCTTCGATGTATGACGATACGGGAGAAAGCACTCCAATCTCATCCTCACCTTCACCCCTAGGGTGACATGGGACTATTAGGAAGGAAATCAACTCGCTAACTCCCTTAACCTTCCGGTAGCCCTCTCCCGGGTAGCCCTCTTCCTGACAGCCTTCCAAGATAGGTACGAAGCCACAAGGGTATTTAAATACACATTGGGCCTCCTATGATGTAGCGGCAGAATCCAGGATAGCTCCAACGCCGGGTAGCTTCAACGCGGATACGAGGTAAGGGAGAAGCATTCCACGCTCACAATACGATCCTCAAGGATCAACTATAATCATCTAGCAAATAACAATGCTAATGAGTTCTCCTAAATTTCCATGCAGATGCATCACTCGGGCGAAAAAAAATAGTTAAGTTCTCGCACTTAACAATATGAAGTCATGAACCTAAAGGTGAGTCATCTACACCCAATTACAGATAGATCAAGCATATTATCATAGCTATCGGTTAACGAATACCGATACAATAAATGAATTCTTCTGAATTCTCATATGAGAGCATCGCATGGATGCAGGATAGATAAACTGCTACATTTGCATAGTAAAATGAAATATGATCCTAACCATGGATGGCACATATGTCTATCACAGTTATACCTGACTAATTAAACACACACACGATTATTACAAGAGAAACTCTATCATAAAAGAGATATATGGACCACATGTCCAAATAACATGTGATTAAACCATATATATACACATATATGCACACTTTATACAATCCAACAAGAGTAATTCTATCATAAAGGAGATATATGGACCACATGTCCAAATAACCTGTGATTAAACCATACATATATACACATATATGCACACTTTATACAATCCAACAAGAGTAATTCTATCATAAAGGAGATATATGGACCACATGTCCAAATAACCTGTGATTAAACCATATATATATACACATATATGCACACTTTATACAATCCAATAAGAGAAATAATATCATAAAGGAGATATATGGGCCACATGTCCAAATAACCTGTGATTAAACCATGTGCATTCACATATACACATATATGCACACTTTATACAATCCAACAAGAGGAATTCTGTCATAAAAGAGATATATGGACCACATGTCCAAATAACCTGTGATTAAACCATGTGCATTCACATATACACATATACGAGTTCAATTAATTGAATATACAAGCAAAATACAGTTCACTCTAGGCTTCCAAACCTCTCACATAGAACTAATGAATAGAATGGAAGTCAAACAACACAAGTCATAGACTAGCCTGCATTCCACAAGACAGTAATAAATGAAGCATACGAATCAATTAGTGATCAATAGTGCTAAGTATGACTACGCATCGAGATAATATCACATATAAACTAAATATACAGGTTAACTAGCACAATATCGATTTAGTATAGCAATACTCTTTTAGAAATAAAGATTGAATATAGTTATAAAGCCCCAGGGATACGCGATGCATGACTACATGCATCGAGCGCTTCCCAAAAGGGGTGGATCGAACCACTCACTGGTACTTGGATCGCCGCGCGTCCGGTCTACGAGATCTGCAAGAACAATCAATGATGCTCAATTAAATGAAAAGCATCTTGACACATAGATAATCATATTATATGAGGACATAGGCCACAAAATATGTCTCTAGATACTAATTTCACAAGGGTTAAAAGGTGACAACGATCTGCCATGCGATTAAAGCTTCAGATACTCCCAAAAATTAACTATTCAAATAGATCCAAGCAGATGGAGAAATCACACTGTCCAATTTTTAATCCAGAAACAAATCACAGTCTCCTCCTCTATCCATACATTATGTAATCGATTAGCACAAAAGATCAGTAAGAATAACTAGTCTCCATATGACATGAATAAATCATCATAACCCTTATACAGCCCAGTCGAAACAAAATTGAACATGAAGAATGAAAATTAACATTCATATATCCTCAAACCTGATATCATCTGTTTCCTTATCAAATAGCAGACATGGAATATATGGGTTGTAAATTAATAGAGCTTCAATAAAACATACACTACATCAAAACCTCCTCAACCATCCAAAGATCTATGTAAGATCATCACATGAACCCCAATTTATTACAGAAAAATCAATCCTCAAAAGAAATATATTTATACTTGAGCCCTAAATCACGAATTCAATTCAAAGTTGAAATAAAACAACCCTATATGAAGAATAATAATGAAAAGAATAAAAATCCTTACCCAATATAGCACAAAAAAACACTCCACAAAGTTTTTCCTAATTTTTCCTAATTTTTCCCTTTTTGTTCCCTCGCCGAAAATGACTCTCGGCCGACCTCTCACTCTCACATAACTTATAAGCACCACCGACTTCATCTATCAAATGGAATTAATAAATCCGCTGAAATTACCAAACTGCCCTCCCTTAAAAAAAACTGTGCGGCCTTGACTAGAACAGCCATAACTTCTTCAATATAGCTCCGAATTGCTCAATTCAAAAGCCATTGGAAAGCCAAGAAGATTATCTACAACTTTCATGTTTATGCTCAGATCAAATAACCCCTCCAGCTATTTTAAAATGTGAGTTAAACGTCGAACATGGCTGCTGCCAGGATTTTCTCATCCTCGGGGTATACTTGAAAAAATACACATAACTTTTATTACATAAATCCAGTTGATCTAATTCCACTTTTGTATGAAAGCTAACTCAAAACTGAATATCTCATGATAAAATCGAATTTTTACTACTTCATCTTGGACATTAACAAAATTAAATCCAAATACCAATCCAAACTGCATAATTTCTAAAAAGACCTCGAAATGCTACAAAAATTTCATGTAAGCCCAAGTGAACACCAGAACCACAAATATGCAGTTAGATTTTGAAACTGAATGCCCGAACTATTAAAATAAATAAAACACGATATTTGACATTTAAAAAGTGACACAATCTTAACAACCGGGTCACATAATTCTTTTAATAAATAAGTAATAGATATATGTACTTATCCATTATATATTTTAAAATTTATATAAATAGATATATTAGTAATTAATTAACTATTTAAAGGATAAAAAGGAAAATGAAAATACTGGGTCATATAATTATTTTAATAAGTATATAATAGATATATTGCGTTTCGATGTGAGTTTAAAATGTTGAGATTCTTATAATCTTGTGTTTCAAACAAAAACGTTATTTTATTAACTTTTCAATTGCAAGATTTTTTTGCATAAAAAAGAAGATGGTGATTTAAAAAACTAAATGTTGAAAATGTGTTTAGATCTACGTTTGGAAATTTTTAACTTTTCAAAACGCAGAATGTACCAAAACTCATATTCAAACGGGGCATTAGATTAAGAAATATATACTGTTTGGACATATCTGTTAATTTCGATGAATAGAGTGTCCTGGGGATCATTACATCCACACCGTAAAATGAGAATCCCACACCATTATTTGAACCACCCCATTTTTTTTGTCAATCCCTAAACCCACCACCGTCAGTATATATTTAAAACCTTTCAGTGGAAACCCACCCCAACCATTTTACACCCTCTCTTTCTTCTCCCTTTGTCTTCTCCCATCCCACACATTCGGGGAGGAAGCGCTGACACCACCTTGCGATGGGAGGAGGCGGAGGATCCGGCGGAGCTGCTCGAGTGGACTAAGGTGTTTCTCCGTTGGTGGTTCGGCGTATCAAGGCTTCGCGGAGAGTGGCGATTCATCATCAACCGATGATGCTTCGAGGGAGATAGGGGATGTGATAGTTGAGCGTGTGGGAAGAGACTCCATGAGGCCAGAGGCATGGACGACAGTGGCATTGATGAAGAGGTGATAAAGGTGGTGTTGATGAAGAGGACGCACACCGGATGTTCGAAGAAATATCCGAGAGGGGCGCAGAGGCTTCGGCCACGGCAATACGGTACGCGATAGATACGGGGGTGATAAGGGATTCAACGGAGGTGGGTATGGATGTAAGGGAGGCTTTGAAGGTCGAGGTAGGGGTAGGTTAGGCATGTCAACGGGTCGCGGGTCGACCCGGACCCGACCCAATAAAATGCGTAAATACCGACCTGAAAGATCTGACAATCAAAACGGGTCAGGTCTGGGTCCACCCCAACCCGATCCTATGGACCCGATTGACTCAACCCAAATATTATGAGATTTTTTTAATTTATGATTCATCCTAACACTTATGATTCAATCAAACATTTATAACTAAATATTGAATAATCATTTCAAATTTTAACATTTGAAATATTTTTACAACTTTTTGGCTTCACGTAAAAATATAATAATATAAACTGTATTCCAAATGTGCCTCATAAAACATTTAAAAATTAAAATATTGAAGAACTATTTATAATACACTAGATTCTATTAAAAAGAAGAAAATGAAGCCATTGTAGTTCCTTGAAAAGTTCTTCAACTTCTTTTGTCTGGCCTGGACTTGTTAATGAGTCGACCCGACCCGACCTGAGACCCGATATGACCGACCCGAAAGATCCGATAATCAAACGGGTCAGTCCGGTCCACCCTGACCCGACCCGACCCGATCCGTTGACAGACCTAGGGAAGGTAGAGGTGCATCGGGGTGGGTTTTGTCCGTTTCAAAGTCTAACAAACAGTTTTTTTTTCTAATCTTTAATTTGGGGTGGGTTATGTCCACATGGTGTGGGTATATCCGCCCCCTTAATTTTTCGGTATTAACAAAGATTCAACACATCGACACCAATACATTCTCAGGTAGGGGAAGGGGAGAGAGAGAGGAGTCCCATTCGGTAAGCAAGAATTGAATTTTCGGGGTTCTGTTGTTTCGAATCTCGCTTTTGTCAACACTTTGTTCATTGTATGTGAAATTATGAAGTATTTGACCTATTTTGATGAATTTTGTCCCGATCCGATGCGAATCGCAAGTCGTTGGGCTTTGTTTTATCTCGTATTGATTATTTTTCAAAAAAGGTGACTTTGTTGAGGTTTCTATAACAAGATTTGTTGATCATGTGTTTGTTTTGCGGGGGGGTTTTGTGTTTGTGGGAGATCTGAGGCTCTGGTGATGCTTGAGTGTAGTATGAATGGTTGGTTAGTGAAAATAGGGTTTTTTTATTAAATTTTCTTGGAATTTTTTCTGCCGACAAATCGAATTTTGGATACGGCGTCAGAGTTATTTTGGATTTGAATCTGAAAGTTTTAATTTTTTTTTTGAAGTTGGATGTCTCACTTGTATGGATTGAACTTGCTTTCTAGTTTGATGTGAGGAAATGTTATTCGCCTCTTATGTTCATCTAGCCCGTGCTTTTATTGATGTGATTCTGTTGTTAGATATCTCGCATTAGATCTTGATTTTTGTTAACCAACTTTCTCATTTTCAGTGAGAATTGCACATTTTTTGTTATTTTTTTATTTTCTTTTTGGATTTTATGGTGATATTAAATTGATTTTTGTCTATATTATTTGCTCTAGAACTTCATTTTGTGTCCCAGAAGTTGACATTTATTGTTATCATTTATCAGGTGGTTTTATAGTGTAGCTGCACTAACTATGTGCTTGAACGTTTAGAATCCACCAGCCCTTGGTGGACAATACGATTGTGAAGATCCAGTGACCCACTTGGATGGGCATTGTAAATTGAGGAAATGTCATTGAAGGTTGCGAGGGGTTTCTCCTTCTTTGGAAGAGGTGGTGGTGATGAGAATGTTGATAACCCCACATTGAAGTACGAATTTTCTCCATCTTTGAAGATCCAAACGGATAAGGAGATATATAGGCCTGGCGATACCATTACTACAACCATAGAAATCGTGAGCCCTGAAGGTAGAAATGGTACATCTGAGGCAGAACGGGGTAACAGCAATGCATTCTCCCTTATGGTTGAAAGCCTTATATTTGAAGTTAAAGGCATTGAGAAGTTGGATATCCAATGGTTCGCAACGCAGAAACCGTCATCAGTGTCAAAACAAAGGAGAGGTAGGTTTTATTTGGATAGCGCTTCTAAAACGCTACTTTTTTCTTATATAGAGCTTATTTTTTCCATTATATAGAGCTTTTTCTTATATAGAATTAATCATCTTCTTTGTCTTCCTCCCTCTTTGCACGTGTGTTATATTCTAACCCATGCATCTCCCTATGAATTCATATAAATGTAAAATGCTCAATGTTTACAGTCACAGAATCAACTTGAAGGAGAAACTAATATTACCATCAAACATATTACATTCGGATATTCTGTATAGTTTGAATTTGCTATGTGCTATAGATTTATTTATTTTTTCCCAATAGAAAGAAGGGGTACACATACGAGATCAGGCAATCCTTAATAGTCATAATGAGTCTTTGACAATCATCAATGAGGTCTGTGTTTCTGATATCAAAGGCTTGAATTCATGAATAATCCCAATGAATTTCTTTTTTGGAAAGAAGGTGGGATGCCACCAGATTGTGTTAATTTGGAAAACATCTGAAAGAGGCTAGAAAGATGAGGAATTTGTGTTGTAACCGCTATAATGGTTTTCTTCCAATCCCATTGATGAAAGATATAAGATGAGGAAGTTGTGTTATAAGTTAACCTATAGTTGGATTTATTCCCATCCTGTAGATAAATGTTTTGCATCTTTTCTTCATCATGTTCTTGAAACTTTCTGCAGATAAATGTTTTGCTTCTTTTCTTCATCATGATCTTGAAACCTTCTGCAGCTTCACCAAATATTTTTGTTGTTTGGCATAAATTCGCAATTTTTGTAACAAGTTCTTGAGTTTAGGTGTATTGGAATGGGGTATGCAAGCTCTGTCTTGGCAGGTGTTTTACCATTCTGTGTAACATGGACAATTTGTTTATTGATTTTTGAGCCATGTCTTTTTGACTGCTTAGTTGAGTCCAACAGCAATACTCATGATTCTAAGTTAAGTTGATACTGTTGCACAATCATAACGGATAAAAGATCTTTACCATATATTATAGTACACTTATTGTATCTGCCAAATTTGTTCAAAATGCTTGTACGGCTGATAAATACAACACATGAGATCCTCCAAGTGGTACATCAACACCAGGAACCTTGAAAATGCATATGTTCATGTCCTTATTACATCACAATATTAAATCTTGGGAATGTGGGTTTTTTTGTATTCACATCTAGCATCAATGAACCTTTCCAAATAGGGTTACACACACTGTTATTGATACATACAAATTTGACTTTTTGCTGCCTCCTATTCCATAACATCTTAAGTTTATGTTTACTATGCCTTTCTGAAGTAAATAACTGTTACCTCTTTTTTTCAATCAATTATTCAGGTGAGCATGTATTTTTGGACTGCACAACACCTTCAATTGCTTCAAGAGTGTTTGTCTCTTCAGGGTCCACTAAAACATGTAAGATAACTTCATCATATATCTTCTCCCACTTAATAAATGTCTAGCCATCAGTTTAAACCACGGTTCTCTTCAGAATGCATCTCTGTATTGTTGCATGGGAATATTCTTTTTTCCTTTGGGTTGTGTGTTGGACCTATTGACAGATGTGGAATTCCTTTATAGCCTTGTAACAGAGCAACTGTCCATAGGAGTTTTCTTTCCTTCACAAGTCATTAGAAATCAAGGGCAAGTGGTCAACAGGCACATGCTTTACGTCTTAACATTTTTTTGAATCTTTGGTTTCAAATTAATAATGACAATCATGATGATTTCTCTTTCTAGAAGCAGTTTCTTCCCATTTTCCATGCCTTTGAGGATTGCCACTTGCTTTAACGTGAAATAAATTTGTTGTGTATTCATTGTTTAGTATTGTAGTTCCTTTTTGTTTTATATATATTTTTTAAATAGTAACAAAGATTTGGATGCTAAAACGGATTGCAAAAGTAGAAAGGATGGGATTTTAATGATTTTTTAGAGAAAGATTAGGATTAGATTTGCATAGATAATTGATGGAAATCCATCTCAGATAGTTTTAAAATACCTGTTCTAGATCCTTTACATGACTATGCTGAGTGCAAAATGGTATTCTGCTGAAGTTATGTATATGTTTAGTGTCCCTAGGACCAAAACTAATGTTTCAACTTGAGAAAAGCAGGAGTCAGCCAATCCATTTTCAAACAATTTTACTATCTAATTTCTTTTTTAGCTATTGGACTGCATAAGCTGATGAGCATAATCTCTTATTTATTTATTTATTTATTTTGTATAATGACCTTTTTCTGGATGTAGGCACTGTGAAAAATAGTTGGTGCACTTCCTGCTCTTTTATCAGAAATAAAAGAATGGCATATTAGATTTGGTGTTAATGGAAAGAGATGGAGAATAAATTCACAAGAAGAATGGTCTTTGATTGAATTGATGGCATGCTAGGTTTGGTAGAGTAGACTAATGATTAGGAATCAAGTTACATTGATATTTTATTCTAGAAATGAAATGAAATATTTAGCTAGGCAGTTTGATGACCCCATGTTATAAAATTCTACATTACAAGATGTGGTATGCTTTGCTTGGTAACAGGCTCTTCATGGCCGAGTATTCTTTGAAATTTATGGGATAAAATTTTCCCAATTACTTGATCATATGTGCATTGTAGATTTCCAACCAACAACTAACAAACTGACATTGCTGAATTTTGAAATCAGAACACCATCATTCTTTTTGTGTTATTTTATACGCGCATGTGCATGTATATTTCCTTGAGGAGAAACCTACATACAATAATAACATATATTTTAGCACCTCTTACTCTTGCTTTGATTTGTACCATTCCCATTCATTGTGTGATCTTCATGCTTGTGGTTATCATTGATCTGTAAGTAACCCTCTGAATGTAAACTCTCTTCATCAACTTGCCACATAGAATTTCCTCCTTTTGTTTAAAGTAATCTATTTATCTACAGATATCGTTCGAGCAGAACTGCCGATGATTCTGCCACCATCTTACAGGGGTACAACCATTCGATATATTTACTATGTTAGAAGTACATTATCGGGAAGGTGTCTGGTATTGGAGAATGGGCATTATAATAGAGAGTCCAAGAAGGATCTAATTCAACTGGTAGAATTCTTACTTCTGTTAAAAATTTCTTGAAATTGTCATTTTATTTTTATGAATATGTATGGTTTGAAGTTTTGTGTGCTGACATGTAGATATGTATGTTGTAATTTGATCGATCACTTAAATTCCACATCATTTTTGAAACTTATACTTGTAGGAGGGTTAAGTCAATTGCTTAGTGTGGCAGAAAGGCATTAAGTAAGGTTTTATGTATGCACATATGGTGAAGAAATGAATTATCTTCAGCAAGAAGATAAAGAAGAAATAATGAAATATTTAGCATTGGTGGACAAGAGATACCTAAGAGCAAGTGCTTTTGTCATTTGGGATCCATTTATTCAATAGGACATCATTAATAGAATTGAACCAGGATGCTTACTTAAAGTTGAGAAATGTGGGCTAGCAATGCTTTAAAGGTGAGTGTCAGATAATTAAAAAAACATGTGGGGAAATTTAGTGTAGATGAGGTGAGATTGTTGAGATGGATTAGTGGCAAGATAAGATAAAGATATAATAAGAAATGAGTATATTTGTGGAAGGTTATAGATCGCTTTAATGGAGAATAAGACTAGGGTTGTTTAAGATGGTTTGGACATGTGTGACAGAGATCAATGGCAGCATTGGTTAATAAGAGCGATTGGTCATTGTTGAAGGGGCTCGGATGAGGGACAGGTCAAATTAAATTTGAATGCTGACAGTAAGGAATGACATGTTGTTCATGTTTCAGAGAATGTGACCACTAATATGGTTCAATGGTTAAACAAATTAAAGTAGCCAATCCCAATTTTTTGGGATAAAGGTTTTGCTGTTGTATTATTCATTTTTTAATTGGGATGTTTGATTTGAGAATTCCAAACCACGGTAAAGAAAAACATTGTGTTTGGGTCTTGAGAGTCATGTGAAGGCTGTTGGCTATAACAAGCTATGTTGGATATTTATTGACATTCATGGTGTGACATTGCCGTTTTCATCTTTTGAAATGTTCTGAATCTTTATGAAATACTACATTTTAAAGGCACTACAAGCTCCTTGATCATATTGATATCTTTACATGTGATTGATTATCTATTGGATTGTGTACACTCATAAATTGCATATTTTATTGTTCATGGCATCAGATGAGAAAGTTGAATTAAATTTTGCTTTGTTCACCTTAAACCTTGCAGGAAGCTCGTGCACCTCTGCAAATATGGGTTTCACAGAAAAATAGCAACTTGCTAGCTGACGGGACTCAAACAGATGGTACATATTTCACGTGGGTGCACAGCACTTATTGCATTAGGATACTTTTCTTTTTCATTCAGAAGCTGTGCTTCACAGCTTGAGTTATCTTCCTCATAGTGTAGTGCTTGGATGCTGGGAAATAAAAGGATGGGGAGGGGGTTGGTAAGATGTTCCTTTAATTTTTCCAGTGTGAATAATTTTTGCTTTTACCTAAGAAGTTATGAATGATTAGGGTATGATACTATAATGGTACCACCCGGACAAGGTGTTAAATCCCTTTTAAGAAGGTGGATTTTTTTCCCATTCCCACCATTTCCTATCAACTAAACACAACATAAAGAAAACCATTTTTTTTCTTCCTGAAATTATGATTTTAGGAAATTTGTTATATATTGTGGAATCTCCTGAATGACTGAATCCTATATGGTCATGTTGCATTTGAAGGAAAGCTTTAGGGCATCTCTTGAGCACAACCTTCATTTTTTCAACAGGTGTTTCCGTGGGAGGTTGATTGCTCTTAGTTTTTTTTTTTTACCATGCATTGGTACCCGAACTTGGGTTAGCTTTTCCAGCACTTTGGAGTAGGAAGCTTAATTTGAGAGACGTGTAGAGATTTCAGGAGCAGTTCTTTTACAATGGAATGATCTTTTTTTTGTTTATTTATTTTATGGTTTTTAATTTCTGCATTATTATTTGAGTTGAAGGAATACAAAATTGTCTCTTAAAATCAAACTCCACCTCTGTAAGTGCTAAACAACTCAGATGGGAGCTCTTACTCTTCTGCATATTTGGTTCACTCTAGTATTTGTGTTTTTTTTTGGTGGCTTTTATAAACTGCCTGAACTGAATGGGTTTTTGAACTGCAGCCCTTGACTCTTTCCAGCATCTAAGATCCAGTCCATTTTGATTCATGTCATTATGCATTTTCTTATAATCTGTTATAGACTAAAATATACAAAAATACCTTGTTTGTGTATTTGCAGGGATTTTACCACCCACAATGGTTCAAATGGATATTTATTGGAAAGAGAAGGATGCAGAATCGGAATGGGTAATAACTTGCTGATCAATGTTTTTGCTGCTTGTTTATGGCTTTCAGGTTACTTATGCATCATTACTCATAAGATAACATCCCATTATGTTTAGATCACAAAAATGTTGAATCTGCTCATGTATCTGTGGGTTACAGGCTAGAGCTAGTGAAATATCAGAAGATGAAGGCTATGATAGTTCGAGGGATGAAATTTCATCTGTTTCCTCCTATAATCCTCCAAAAGGAAATATTGATAACTCCTTCAGAAATTCTATATCCATGCAATCACTTGCTTCTAGGACTTCAAACGAGAAACCGTCATATAGCCAAGATGAACGCTCTTTCCCCTCATATATGCCCCTTTCTCAGCTGTCTGTGGCAGAGGTTGTAGATGATTCTGGTGGAGGTAAGATTGTAATTCATGGCAAATAAAAGGCTTTCATAACATAAAAATGCCTCTTATCTCTTTAGATCAACTAGCTATCAATGCTTTGTTTTGTTCCGCCTTTCCAGAAAGGACTTCTTAAAGATTCACTCGTTTGAACTAAGTATTTTAATATTGTCCATCCTACGTCATGGCTTGTTTGTGAGTTGCTTGATTTTATCTTTTTCAAATTGTTCAACTTACTTCAGCCAACTTCATAGCCTGCCAGTCAATTGTCATCAGGAATGACTTGGTCTTCTTTTCATCTAAAATGGTATCTCCAGAGACTGTTTTTATTGTTGCAAATCTCTGAATAAGATTGTTTGCCCCTCAGGTTATCAATTCATGTGTTATGATATATATTTTCCATAATCTAATATGCAGTTCCTTCGTTTTTGTTTTCAGTTTTGGTATGTTTACAAGATTTTATGACACAGTCAATTTTCCCATACAGGCTCTCTCTCCAAAAGGCTTGGTGCTCTAACATTGGAAGTTCCTTCTCCCAGTCAACACAGGAATTACCCGAATTCTCCATTCGCGAATGATGAATCAGGAGTACCTTCTTCACCTTGGTCAATTGAACAACCTGGTCCATGTAAGTCATTGAACTTTTCTTAGATAATTAGAAAATATATTTTTCTACAAACTGGCTATGGCTGCCTAAGTTACACCAGTCCAAAGATGGGCGTCAAACCATGATCCACTGTCATTGTATTTTTTTTTGCAATGAATAGTCTGGTTACACTAAATTCTTTGACTTATAGTAGTAGCCTTGTAAATCTGAGTGCCCTAATTTTTATCAAAATTTTCTGCAGCAGAAGGCTTTGTTCGGGGGAGATCCTACAACATCAAAATTGATGACCAAGTTTTGCTTCGGTTCTCGCCAAAAAACTCCGACTCAACATACTACTTTGGTGATACGGTAGCTTCATTTTCCATCAACCATGTTTATTTCATGTTATCTATTTGGGTTTTGATCATTTTTATCTCTCATGACAGATCGGTGGTGCCCTTACATTTTTTCATGAAGGAGCTAGGAGATGCCTTGAGGTATGTTATTAGAAGCTTGCCTAATCAGTATGTATTATAGCACTTTAGGGGAAAAATTAGAAAGCGTGAAGCAATAATATTCCACAACCATAGTAAATGCCATATTACCCTTTGTGTAAGCTGCTGTATTTTTCCTATGACCTTTTTATTTATTTATTTATTTTTATTTGTGGGGGGGGGGGGGGGGGGTGGTTACTTTTCTACATGTTATTAAATTGTATCAATTGAAAAGAAAATAACATGTTAAGAGGCACAGTAGAAATCCTTGCTACATTAAGCTACTTAGCTGGATCTGTTGGTATATTTCCAGGTCTCAATAACCTTGGAAACTTCAGAAACTGTCAGCCAACAGTTTGTCCATCCTTCGCGTAGGAGTTCCCCAACAATTACAAAGGTGTGTTATCATATTTCATTCATCTGATTTAAGATCTGCTGTGCCATTTTTAATGTTAGTCCTTCATTTCATTTTCTGTATTATGCATCTCAGTGTTCATTGCTTTTGACGACTAGTTCACTAGAAGAGTCTATGATTAAGGCAAGGTTGCCTATTGTCTATTGGCTAAGAGAAGGAAATATACATTAGTCAGGCACCTTAGTGAAGAGAGAGTCAAAGATTTTGTTTAATGGTTACATGTTATATTCATCATCATTCAGTGTTAGGGTGGTACATATAAAACTGCACCATTTCATTTTGATGCATCTCTCACTTATGGCAGAATAAATGTATACTAAAAAATAAGTTCTATTCCCATTCAAAACGAGGGCTTAATAAGTTCTATTCCCGTTCAACCCAATGGCCGGCTGTCATGTGATGGTCAAGGAAACCGTGCCCTTCATTAATGAAGACAATATTCAGACGAAAATGTCAAAATCCATGGTTTCAGCGGCCACGACTCTCAAACAGAGACCAAACAAGTGTTCTTTCTTTCGACTATGGCCCCTAGCAACATAAACTATCTAACATTCACACATAAGTTACATATAATAAATTTGATCATACTCTATATATAAACCCCAAATCATCATATATATTCTCCCCCACAAAACAAATTAAACAGAAACAAATCAAGAAATCGATCCCAATCAAATCTCTACTGACTATGGACACACAAAATTCCCAAATGTTCTTACCTCTGGATGCCTTGGATCCAAGCCCTTGCATTTGGCATTCTCTATACCAGTATAAACTCTCCATAGCTCATTGTCTTGGCGTTCTATTAGTGTATAATATAATTCTGTTTCAATTGATAAATGGAATATATTTAATTATTAATGGATTTAGTATCTATACGTGATTCATCTTAAAGGAAAGAAAGAAAGGGGCAGTTCATCTCCATGTAGCAAATGCTCTCTGTGACAGATGGTATTGATTTGCTCGATGATATGGTTCATCCCATGAGAGTTCATGTCGTTTCCAAAATAATTTGCCTCTTCCATCATGGTCAACTGACAACATGAACTAACAAAACTCAATTATTATTTCTCTTAAGCTTAGGAATTGTTACATAAATTAATTGGGAAAGAATAATTGTATTTTGTTCAAGTATCCTTGTATTGAATTATATTTGTGTCAAGATTTTGAGATGTGGATGGACAAATGGTGCTTTGTAATCATTTTGCCTGTTATGTATGACAATATTATATTTGTGCTTATTCATTCTTCCTCAAAATCTACTGAGTCCTTTGAGCTCTTAGTGATCAAACTATGCATGGTTGGTTTCCACATGATTCCACAATCTCATAATGCAGATTCAGAGTGATCGGCATGAGGTGGTTGCAGATTTATTGCAGACAAGTTTCCTATTTTCGATTCCGATGGATGGGCCCATGTCCTTCTCAACTCCCTATATATCCGTGCAGTGGGTTCTTCGATTTGAATTCTTCACAACTCCCGAAAATGTTGATTGGTCAAGGTAGGAGTGCATTTGAAAATGTTTAATGTCATAACTCATAAAGAAAAGAAAAACAATGATTATTTCTGATCCTTGTGATATTTGTCACCAGGTATGAGCATCCTCTCCTTGTAGGGGAAAGAGAGAAGGGTGAGTGGGTTCTTCCAATAATGGTGCATGCACCTCCCCCGCGTGGTCCACCTGCCCATCCAAGAAATGACAGGCCTATTTGAAGAAACTTTGTTAATTTACTCTTGAAGGTTAGTGGAACCTCATCATCCTGTTTTGTTTGCTCTCCACAAAGATTGGAGTGCATGAAATGCATCAGATTATATAATGCAGTGTTGGAACATACACACTTCAAGTTGGGATCTTGTCCAGGGATGACTGTTCACCTTCCCTTGAAAATCCCCATTGTTTAGTCTGTCCGTCACATCAATACTTTACTCTACTTTCAGGTATGGTGATTTTTACGAAGCTCTGATCAATCCCAGCTTGGAGCATGCAAAATTCCCTCAACACAATCTTCTTGGATTCAGACCACGTGATCTCTGCTTCAACTCCAGCACTCTTATCTCCCAGTGTATTTTCAGTATGTTATCAGAACTCGATTTATTAAACTGCCTGTCGATTTAAACCTCCGGGAAGCCGTGGAACTTATATTTGTAGCATTTGCAATTGGAAATGTGGATTTATAGAGTTTCTTTGTACAGATTTGTTTCTTCATTATATTTTTTTAAAAAAATCATACCTATCTACCCATTAAAATTGTCAAATTTATTTGGTTGCTTCAATGGGCACATATGGTAGAGAACTGATTTGAGGGGTCAAGATATAATTGCTTTTGTTGAATATTTGTTCATCAAGATAGACCCAAATTTTTCATGACCAGGTCTCTGGGGGTTATTTAGGAGTGGGAAATATGAGAAATAGGATTTTTTGTTTATTTCTCTAAAAAAGAATATATTCAATTCATTGTAGTACATTCATTATTTATTTATTACAAAAAATAAAAAAGTACATGGAAGGGTAATATATTTTTCTTTTTGAAAAGCTTCCATGCCTATGTGGTTTGAAATTTCAATTTGTAAAACAATAATGATTTTGAAGTCTCAAATTTTAGGCTCCATCAAAAGCCCCATGAGATGCATGGCACATATACAATATCCATTATATCCTTGTATTATATTTTTGCTATTATTGCTCCCCATATTTTGAGGTGGTTACAATTTAGAATGATTGTATTGATCCATTTGTTTTTTAAATTTTTTCTTGTGTGATCCCTTCCAATTGAAGATCAATTGACGGTGAGTTTGGAAAAATCAATTGCCGATCAATTATTTCTTGTGTTATGGGTTTTGGAAGCTCTGTTGATGAAGATCAATTGACGGTGAGTTTGGAAATATAGATTTTATGATCTTGGTAGGTAATAAAATTGGAATTTGTTTTTGGAGTTCTAATGAAAAGTCTTGTTTGACAGTTTTTTTTTTATCAAAATAAGATGTATTAGATTTTGATTCTTCTGATTCAGTTTTAACTCTTTGAATTTTCTGATTTTGATTATATTTTTTAGCTTTGCCTGACATGTATTGAATCGAATTTCATTTTAAATTCAAATACATGGTTTGTATCTTGATTTACATGCATTGTTGTGTATCAAGTATGATCTATGCAATCGTTTATGATTGTGTGTTTTGTGTATAATTATGTATAATATGTTATTAGTCATATTTTTTAGTTTTGTATTAGCATTATTTGATTCATTTAGGTTTAAGATTTTCAAATATAGTGCACATTCACTTTTATGGAATGTCTATTTGTTGATTCAAATTTCAAATTTGAATTCTAGTTCATTTTTTGAATATTTGTTAATTCAAATTCCAGATACACTTGTATCTGAATTTGAATTTCAGCTCATTTTTTGAAATTTGTTATTTTTATTTTGAAAAAAATCCATGTAACCCCCTGTAATCTGGTCTAAATCCATATAACCCCTTGCAATTTTCATAAATCCATATAATCCCCTATAATCACACTTGTATCCATATAACCCCCTCCGTCAGCTTTCCGTTCATCTAGTTAACGGGGCAGGGGGTTATATGGATTTAGGCCAGATTACTGGGGGTTATATGGATTTTTCTCAAAAAAAATTTCTTCTTCTCTACATGTGATTTAATTTTTTTTCTTACATTATTATTAATAACCATATCCATTTATTCTCTCTACCTAAACAACTTTTTTTATTCTCCTCTATCCATTTAAAATGGATATCCTTATCCATTTCAAATTTTTTTTGTTTATTCTCTCTACATGTGATTTTTTTTAAAAAAATTTCTCATATTATTATGTATAACCATATCCATTTATTTTCTCTACCCAAATAAAAAAAATTCAACAGTAAATGTTAAACAATTCAATTTTTAAATCACGTGTAGAGAAAATAAAATGGATATGGTTATACATAATAATGTGAGAATTTTTTTAAAAAAATCACATGTAAAGAGAGAATAAATAAAAAAAAATTGACCATATCCATATCCATTTTAAATGGAGAGGAGAATATATAAAAAAATGGGAGGAGAATAAACAAAAAAAAAAAATTGTTTGGGTAGAGAGAATAAATGGATATGAGGACAGAAATAAGATTGGACGTGACATTATTTTTAAAAAAATGTTTACATGTTGAGGATCAATTTAATTACAAAATTGACCATGTGACCTGTTTTAACATATCACGCTTCCGCCACGGTGACCACCCGTGTGTGGGCTGCACGTCTCCCTTGGAGCATGTTGTGTCGTTTGACTATGGAGAGAGATTTTGAAGCTTTTGGCCGTGGGAAATGTAATCCTTGATTGCATGGAATTTGAATTCTGATTTGTTGAATAGTATTTTGAACATTGCATGGAGACGGTTCGGATTGCATGCATCGCACGAGATACGTGTAGAGGATATTCTCATATTCATATTCATCACATTATCAATGACGTTATCAAGTTAAACCATGCATGTTTTTGAATCTTTATCTTGGCATGGAATTTTAGAGACTATGGAGAATTACGTGTAATGATAATTGTGACTGGTTTAATAATTAGTTAAGAACAACTCCAACGGGTCTCTTCCTTTACACCCTGGCAAGTTGTCCTACTAAACTCACACTGGATCCATTATCCCAACTGATACACTTACACAAGGTTCCTTGTATTATTGAAAATTTTAAAAGATAGTTTTTCTATAAAAAAAAATTGTACCTTGTATTGTTGGAATCACGTCTCCCTGCAGCCCGCGTGTAGGCACCCTGTGAGTTGGAGGGAGGGGGCCGGGGATATGGTAGTCTCTCCTTTTCCTTTTTTTTTTTTTTTTTTAATCTCTGCATGTGAACCAACTTAAAATTTTCCTTCTTTTCTGGGTTGGCTGACAACATCAGACGACTTTTGTTTTTACTCTAATGAACATCTGTCCACATTTACTATTCTTGCTGTTCTTTCTTCATTGGTTCTCTCATATATATATAGGTTATCTCTGATGTGGGTCTCTTTTAGTTAATATTGATTTGATTGTATTTTAGTGAGGGCACTTGTTTCATGCATAGTCACGTAGTTCTCTGGACCTATCTGAGTGATTTGATATCTTGGTCGACCAAACTCTTGTTTGCCAAATTGTACACTTGGTACATTATATTCATTCAGGATTATCCAGATATACATTCGGTTCGGATGGTTTTAAGTAAGAAAAAAAAAACCCTAATTGTCATTGTCGCATCTCTATTCACATGTAACATCGAAATACATCTTGAAAATTATTTAATTCTTGTGTTTTTTTCTAGTTCACGGGTGATTATATGCATTGGAGCATGTTTTATTAATTCTTGATTCTCCTGTAAGCACATCCATTCAACATTGCATATTTACTGACATTTTGAAACCATGGGCAACACTGTTTTCTTTAGTTAAAGATCATTTTAGAAACAACAAAGGTATGGTCCCCATATTGAAAATATGTAATTAATGAAATAAACCCCATGTTGCAGTGTGTTTGCCAAGAGTATTCATGCATGCATGTGAGCATGTCACATCTTCCACTTGTTTGTTCTCTTCCACATCTGGGTCCCTGTTTTTGCATCTCAGAACCCTAATTTGAATTATATTTCCCTCTCTTGTCATTCCTCAGGAAGGAAGGACTCACTCACCCCCACCGTACAAAAACAATGGGCGCCGGAGGTCGGATGTCAATCCCACCTTCCGAACTCCACCAGAAACCACAACATGATCCCCTCCGCCGAGTCCCCGCCTCGAAACCACCCTTCACACTAAGCCAAATCAAGAAATCCATCCCCCCTCATTGCTTCAACCGCTCCATCCCCCGCTCCTTCTCCTACCTCGTCGTCGACCTCATCATCGCCTTCGCCTTCTACCACCTCTCCACTACCTACATTCCCCTCCTCACCTCCCCCTTCAACCACCTAGCCTGGCTTCTCTATTGGCTCTGCCAGGGCTGCGTCCTGACCGGGGTCTGGGTCATCGCCCACGAGTGTGGCCACCACGCCTTCAGCGACCACCAGCGGCTTGACGACACCGTGGGCTTCATCCTCCACTCCTTCCTCCTCGTCCCCTACTTCTCATGGAAATACAGCCACCGCCGCCACCACTCCAACACAGTATCCCTCGAACGCGACGAAGTATTCGTCCCGAAACCCAAATCCGAAATCGCCTGGTTTTCAAAACACCTCAACAGCCCGCCCGGCCGGGTCTTGTCCCTCCTCATAACGCTCACCCTCGGCTGGCCCCTCTATCTCGCCTTCAACGTCTCCGGTCGCAAGTACGACCGCTTCGCCTCTCACTACGACCCTTACGGACCGATCTACAACGATCGCGAGAGGCTTCAGATATTCGTGTCCGACGTGGGCGTCTTCGCTGTCGCGTACGCCCTCTACAGGCTCGCAATGGCTCTCGGGCTCGCGTGGGTTGTCAAGGTCTACGGCGTGCCGTTGTTGATCGTGAATGGGTTCCTGGTCCTCATCACGTACCTGCAGCACACCCACCCTGCCCTGCCCCACTAAGACTCGTCGGAGTGGGACTGGCTTCGGGGTGCGCTCGCGACCGTCGATCGGGACTATGGGATCCTGAACAAGGTGTTCCACAGCATCACTGACACTCATGTGGCTCACCACCTGTTCTCAACGATGCCGCATTATCACGCGATGGAGGCGACTAAGGCGATCAGACCGATCCTTGGAGAGTACTATCAGTTCGATGGGACTTCGGTTTTTAAGGCGATGTGGAGGGAAGTGAGGGAGTGCGTATACGTTGAGCGCGACGAGGGGTCGAAAGAGAAGGGTGTGTTCTGGTACAAGAATGAATTTTGAGGTTGGTATAGCTGAAAGTGGATCATATATTTATATTATGGGGTCTGATTGTCTGAATTTTGGTTTTTGCTGTGTGTTTTAGGAGGGAGTGGGGTCTCTTAATGAAATGGGGGAGATGTCTTTTGTAATGTTAGCTTTCCTTCCCCCCTCCCTACTGTTCTGTTGTCTGTTTGTCTTTGTTTATGATCTAATGTTTATGTGAAAGGCTAGCTCCAGTTGGAGATTTGGAGAATTTAATAAAATCTGGAACTTTTGTTCTCTCTATGCATCATGCAAGAGTGGGTTGTTGGATTTTTTTTCCTCCTGTTTTTGTTGTTTCCCATGTAGCAAAGGTCTATGTAAATTTGTTAAGGGATCGGGTACGGGTTGAATACCTTAATATCCATATTTGTTAATTTTTTAAATTTCAAATTTAAAACTTATAGATTTTGGATTGATACAAATATTTTTTTGTGTGTAAATATGAACATTAGTTGGGTACCACAGAAGCATAATAGAAAAAAATATCTTGAGACAAAAACATGAGTCTAGATCCTATGTGTAGCAGACACAGTTGATCACTTCATGGTGTAATAAAAACATGGTACATACAATGATACTAAATCGTTTTCAAGAAAATGCGTTCACTTTAACTCATATTTATGAGAAAGTCAAGAAAATAAATTGCACTAAAGACATTTTCTGATCTGCCCAATAAAATATATTATTTCTGTGCCTTCTAACACGAAGGATCATATTATTATTTAATGTAAGAAATCATAGTTGAAAGGATTTTCAATTGGAGTATACGACCAAGATTGTAAGAAACTGCGAGAGATCAATATGACAAAGATTGTAAGAAACTTTGAGAGATCAATATGGGACCAAAAGTTTCTCACACAATCAAAACAACGTGATTACCTTAACCATTGTAAATAGAATCATTTTTTTCTAGTGTCACGCTTTAAGACACTTGGACTATATAAACAATTTGGTATCTTAAGTTGACGTGTACCAATAATAAAACAAACACCTAATTCTCATGCCTATATCATTGATTTAAAATCACTTTATGTCACTAAATTGATCAAATTTTGAATCATTGAAAAATGACTCTCTCCGAGTGCATTATGGTTCAAGTATGAAATTCTGTCTTAAAAAGAGTGCTTCGTCACTTCAAAGTATTAGCTTTTGAAAATTAAATCTCAAACCTGATGTTAATTCGATCATGAAATTTAAAATTTGACCATCTATAAGTTGTCATCTGCATTATGCACCAAACCATAAAAAGATGTATGTCCCCCCACGTGCTTGGCGCGGTTGTGAGGACGTCCACCCATTTAATAGGTGGTTGGGGATTGACTCCTGCTGCCTGCAGGAAGAAAAAAATTAAAAGTGCTAAGTGTATGTGTTATGTGGACCTTGTCCATGTTCTTTGTTGTACTCGGTTTACAGGCCTATAGTCTGTAATCGTTCTAAAGGCCCATGTATTAAAAAAAAAATATATATTTAACCATCTATAAGTTATCTGCATTATGCACCAAACAATAAAAAGATGTATAACCCCTAGGCCTCAACAACGGGCCAGGCTGGGCCAGCCCGGCCCGTTGAAACAGGGCCCAAGCCAGCGGGCCTGTCTGGCCAACGGGCCTGGGCCGGGTTGGCCCGTGGCCAGATATTCAAGCCCAGGCCCTACCCACGGGCCTGGGCCTGAACGGGCCTGCCGGGCCGGCTCGGGCTTCGGGCCTACGGGCGGGCTTGCGGGCCCATATTTCAAATAATTTTTTTTAGTGGTGTATTTGTAAACTAATGTTGAAATAACATAAAAATTGATTTTAGGGGTTGAGTTTTATATTCAAATTTATATTGTTTTATTACTGGAAAACAATACCATATCATTAAGATACAAACAAGATAATATATGAAATTTAAATAATTCAATGATGTCTTTTAATTTAGTGAGATTGAGTAATTAAAAACTATACAATATATACTTTTATTTTTATTAAAAAAAAAGAGTTACAGAGAAGAAGAAACAAATATTGCATTAAAAAAAATCATTAATGTCTTTTAAGGTACAACTCACAATCACATCCCATTGGAATATTGGATAGTATCCAGCCGTGACCCATGGAGAGAAATATAAATGATGTGAAAAATTAAAACAAACCCACTATCATTTTTTTTTCTTTTTAAGTTTTTAACCCTTCCATGTAAAATAAAATATTTTTAAAAATAAAAGTTTAAATAAATTAATTAGTTAGAAAAACAGCATCACTACATGATATGTACATCCCAACTAGGTTGGCAACTACATATATGTCAATCATTTGCATATCACAACTTCAATTAAAAAAATTACATAAAATTATAAAATCATTAAAAAAAACTGTCTATTCTTCAGGAGAACTATCACCCATTCATGAGGGTCTCGATAATCGCATATTTGCTAATTCATCTGCAATTTGGGATTCTCGTTCAGCTTCTTGCATTATTTCATCAGCTAAATCCCAGTCTTTCAAACAAATTAATGCTTCAATAGTGTCTTCACTCAAACTGCTCCTCTTTTCTAAAATAACACGACCACTTGCACTAAATGCAGCTTCTGATACAACAGTAGAAACTGAACTGTTAGTATATCACGTGCCATAATGGAAAATACATGATATCTTGATTTTTGTGCTTTCTACCATGACAAAATATCAAATTCATCGTCATCATCATATGTTTATTTCAATGACTGCTTGGTCAAGATAACGTTGTAAATCAGATAAATTTGAAACAGAAGAAGTAGATGACATTCTTCTACTTTTAATCAAAGCAAAAGGTCCTGCACGAGAGATGGATGAAGAGCTCGAAGACTGCATTGTATTTACTGTTCGATCTACACCTACTGTCATTTTATAATGTTCATATAATTCAAATTAGATTTTATAAAATTAATATTAGTTTGAAGTTTATCATTATCATTATATATCACTCCTAACCATCTTTCTAATGCATCAATTTTTAATCTAGGATCTACAATAATAGCAAAAGAATATATCAAAATCACAGTTCCCCAATATTTATCAAATTTTTTTTTCATGAGAAATAAAACATTATAAAAAATATCATTATAATTTTCATAATAATTATTAAATGTTGAAGAAATAGAAAATAATTGTGGAACTATACGAGAAGAAGTTGGATAATATACACCACAAAATATTCTTGTAGAATTTTCAAAAACTTCTAAGAAATCTTTAACAAGTTTAGCCATGGCCCAATCACAATCATCGGGGACAGATAAATTGCAACTTTTGTTATATGATAATTGTTCAACATACACATTTAAAACTCTTCTATATCTACAAGCAATTTGTAAAATATTATATGTGGAATTCCATATGTGAGGTACATCATTATTAATGTTTTTTCTTTTCATAGATAAATATTTACAACATTTAATATACAGTTCATGCCTACCTTGAGAAGAATTAATATTACGTACTATATCTTTTATTTTTTTAATTGAAGTGATAAAAGTGATAAACCATCTTGTAAAATTAAATTTAAAATATGGGCACAACAACGAACACGAAATAAATCATTTCGAATCGGTTCTAAAGACAAAAAACATTTTAAACGATCTTCAGCTACATCATTGTTTGAAGCATTATCTAGTGTGACAGAAATTTTTTTATTTTGAATACCCCAACTTACTAATTCTTCATACATTGCATCTGCAATTGTTAAACCAGTATGTGGGGATTCAAGCATTTTGAAAGATATTATTCTCTTATTTAATTTCCAATCTTGATCTATATAGTGTGCAGTTATACATAAAAAACCAATATTTTGAATAGATGTCCATAAATCTGAAGTTAAAGAAATATTGCCTTCATAATTTTGAAAAAAAGCCTTTATTTTTTCCTTTTCAACTAAAAAACGTTTTATTACATCTCTTTTAGCAGTACAAGCAGAAAAACCTTTATATTCTGGAGCTAAACCTCTTTGTACCATTCCAGTAAAATCATGCTTTTCTACAAAAGTAAATGATTGTTAAGCTCTAATCATGTAATCTACTATTTCTTGACGTGCACGTGTTTCATCATAATTATATGCAGTTAAATTACCACTAGCATTTTTATTTAATAACATTTGATCTCTAATATCAACTTTATTTTTTACTAAACATTTATCCTTATGCCTCTTAAGATGACTAGTACCTTGAGATGATGATGCACTTAAAAGTTTACTACACAAAAAATATTTTGCTTTTTGAATTTTTTTTCCATTTTCCATAGTTTCAATTAATTCAAAAAAATCCCAAATTGCAGATTTAGTTTTTCTAGATGAAGATGCTAATGCACTAGTAGAAGAAGATGCTGGATTTGAAGATTGTATAGTAGGAGATCCGGTTGAATCATCTACTGGATTGTGAGCCATTATAATAACTATAATTATATGATAATTACTAAAAGAAAATAAAAATAGAAAATGTCACCAATGTAATCTTGAAAAGAGCTTGTTGGAATCTTGAAAGAGAGCTTGTTGAGAGCTTGCTGAGATCTTGAAAGGGAGCTTGTTGGGAGCTTGCAAGAAGACTTTTTGAGAGTATGCTAGCTTGAGAGAGGACTTCTTTAGTGTTCGGCGTGAGATGTTTTTTTGCTGAATGTATTTGTTCTGATAGTCAGATAGTGTGATGAAAATGAAAGAACGGATGATATCCCATTTATAAAAAAAAAAAAACTCACCGTTGAAGGCTTGCATTTTCTTATTTTTCAACCGTTGGATTTTGGCTCCAACGGTCGGAAGTCATTTACGTGGGGGGCGTGGGCCCCCCACTTAATTAAAGTCTCTGCCATGCAGAGACTTGCAAAGAGTCTCTGTCATTTAATAAAGTCTTTGCCATGACAGAGACTTTATTAAAGTCTGCATGCCATATTTCTTGGGAGATGCACCATTTAATTTAGTTTTTTTATACCCTCTTTTAAAATTTTAAAAAGGTCAGAATTATTTCTACGGGCCTACAGGCCAGCCCAAACGGGCCCAATTCGGACTGACCCATGGATCGGGTCGGGCCTCCAGAAACAGACCCATGCCCGACCCTCCCTCAAAATGGGCTGGGCGGACCGGGTTTTCAGGCCACGGGCCATTTGATGACCCTTAATGACCCCCACATGCTTAGCGCAGTTGTGAGGACGCCCACTCATTTAATAGGTGGTCGGGGATCGACTCCTGCTGCCTGCAAGAAGAAAAAAAATAAAAAGTGTCAAAGTGTGTGTTCTGGTGGATCTTGTCCCTGTCCTTTGTTGTACTCGACCTACGGACTGTAGTCTGTAATGTAATCGCCCTACGCTTATGTATCCAACTCCAAGAAAAAAAGAAAAAAAAAAGAAAAAAAAAGGATGTATGATTAATTCTGTGAACTTGATTATGTAAAATTTAAATGACATCATATAAATGGGGGACCTCCAATGACCAAGGTCCTGCCTCAGAACCCATTTGTTGTTACGTTCAACTCTATTTTTAACATCAATTTTAGTCTATATGTATTTTAAATTTTTTTAAAATAGTATATACATTATCTAATAAAGTACATATTTTAATAAAAAAATAAAACATATATTTCAATGAATTGCATGGATGCATCTATAGAAAATATAAAAAAATTCTTTCGAAGCATATACTTTGTTAACATCAGCATTTGCATTTACATCATTAATTTTTCATCGACACATATAAAATTAGAATTAAAATTTAAAATAATCTGAGTATAACAACGTCATCTTTAAATTTATATGAGATGGACATACTTATTAAATGGATGTTAATTAAAGATTATTCAATGAAATAGAACCACCCAAACGAATTGAACACTGCGGATGGATTGCCCATGAAATATATAATTTTTTTTTGTCAGGTTGTCTGAGGTGGACCGAAGACCCGTAACGGATCAATACAATATAAAATCCTCCACCGATCAAAGCTGCCGCGGTGACCAAAGCCAAGATATTGTTCTTTTGGAAAAAAATTATTTTTCACTTCATCCGATTCTTTCAAAGAGTAGATCGAAGACCCATAAAGAGGAACCCAAAACAAAGGTGGGTTTTTGTTCCTTTTTTAAAATATCGTAAAATCAGAAAGAATTGATTTTATTATTTTGTTTGAAGTAGAACTGATGAGGCGGCATGCGTTGGAATCCTATAAGCGGCTTTTGGGGTCTTCGAGATTGTATAATTCGGTAATGACTATCCCATGTTTTTGTTTTTGTTTTGAATTCAATTTTAATTTTTTTGGTTCTCCTTGTTGAACTTTTTAATTCTTCCAAGTTCAACTTACAATTGTTGGTGTATTTTTTGGGATCATTGGAAGGTTGATTTATATGTTGTAGCTACTGGAATGACTTCTAGTGCAAATGATGAATATTTATGTAATCATTTTAAAGGGATGGAAATTTAAAAGTTTTGGAAGATTGAAGTTTTGTTAAATTCAAATTAGGGTAAGTTTTGGGTCTGATATGTTGCAGGCTGATCCAGATGGGGGGGATTTTGTTCAAAGGAGTGGTGGAAGGGATTTGTTTGAGGTTAGAGTGAGATACGAAGGAGATGGTGGTGTTTCAAGAATTATTAGAAGTTTTTGAGACTAGAGAAAAGCAAAGAACTTGAATTTGAGGCCTTCAGTGTGGTGTTCGAACCAGACCCAGAAGGGTGGAGAGGAGTTGATTTGATCCAGTGCTTGGTGTTTGATGGTGTGTGCGATACGGGAATATCATTGGAATGCAAAGGGTGTTGGGGTTTGTGCCGTTTACTCTGATCTCTGGATTCTAAGGAAAAAAATGCAGCAGAGGTGGTTTCACATGTAATCCCAATTTTGTAATTTCCGTGTTATGTTGGGGGGGCTGGGGGTGTGGTGCTTTATTGATAGGGTTTCTCAAATGATTAGAATGAAATTACAACCAGCCCAAGGTTTTGAGAGGGCGAGTCTTGGCTGTATCCCCCGACAGAGTCTGTAATATAGGGATGACAATGGATCATTGAATGATGAGAAATTAAAGGGATGAATGGATTATTAACAGGAATAATGTGTTGGTCGTGTAATATGTTTTTTGGTTGTGTGTATCATAGTTGGCAGATAAGGAAACAAGAGTGAGGAATGTTAACTAAACAGAAAGTGTTAGTTGAATGAGCACCTTAATCTCGGAAGAGTAAAATGCTATCAAAAGTCAATATGAAACTTCCAGGAAACTTATGGAACTGCTAGGGACAGTCATCCTTGCAGACTTGCAATTCCATTTGCAGCCTCGGACATAGTCATAAAGAATTCCATACTTTGACAAAAAAGAAAAGGAAAGAAGAAGAGTATCTCAAGTGAAATGAACGTATGCCATTTGGCAAAAGAAAATTCATATACTAGCTTGGCCTAGTTTATATTATGTTAGGGAAAAGTGGGGATTGTAAAAGGGACTGCAGGAATGGCTGTGTGCATCAACGTCTTTCTTTTTTCTAAAAACAAGTTTTCTCTAATTAATGGGTGGCTTCACATATTTCCCTGTGTTGGGGAACTTGAATTGAATGGTAAACATGTTTCCTGGAAAATGGCCGTTAGGGAGTGGAACACTCTATTATGGTTTACATATAATAAAAGAACTAGGATGATAGTATTACCAATGCTACTCAAAGCTCAACTTGGGTAGAATGGAGGGCCATATGATATGCTAATATTGTTGTAGAAATCGTGATATTAACATGTTTGAATTACTGCTGTTGTTGATGAATCTAACTGATTAGTATAATTTTTGGCAGAGGTTTTTCACTGATGCAAAAAAGTCTCTTGCTCTATTCTGTTGAACTAGCACTTCACAATCTCTTGTTTGATTATAAGCTTTCATTCTAATGTTACATCAAAATTCTCGTATCAAGCTTTGGCCTTTTATCTGCACCTCTCCGATGTAATGATGCTTTGCTGATGTAATGATTACCTTGAAAGCACAAGGCCCTGTTAAATCAGGGAAACTTGAACAGAAAATAAAACCACCCTCAAAGTGTAAATCATTGCTGTGTTTTAGCTTGATTCTCTTTACTTCTTATGTTCAAATTATTGTGAAACAGGTTCAAGAACATACCATCAGATTCTGTTCCATCTTTCCCTCTGTGAATAATAGTGAATATGCTAGAACTGCCCATTATCCTAAAACGTCCCTTTGGAGGACCTACGCAACTTGCAGTGCTGACTTGTCAGAGTCTCTTCTAAAGATGATGATGTACATGATATGTTGATTGATTCATTTGGGAGGCTACACACTTATCTGAGGATCTCATTGACAGAGCGCTGCAATCTCCGATGTCAGTATTGTATGCCGGCTGAAGGTGTGGAACTCACTTCGAAGGATCATCTTCTGTCAACAGAAGAAATTATTCGGTTATCAAGTCTTTTTGTTGGTTCAGGTGTGGATAAAATCAGGTTAACAGGGGGAGAGCCAACTATTAGGAAAGATATCGAAGAGATATGTCTGCAATTGTCAAACTTAAAGGGGCTGAAAACATTAGCCATTACCACCAATGGCATAGTACTTGCAAAGAAGCTTCCCAAATTAAAAGAATCGGGGCTGACTTCAATAAATATAAGCTTAGACACATTGGTTCCAGCGAAGTTTGAGTTCATGACCAGACGTAAAGGTCTTGAGAAGGTTATGGAGTCGATTGATGCTGCAATCCAGCTTGGTTACAATCCTGTCAAAGTGTGTGCCAATACTTTGATGCCTAATTGTCACTGATTTAATTCTAAACTTAGTTCTGGTTCGTTTCATAAAGAAAGACTAGAATGTGCTCTTCTCCATGTGTTATGTCAGGTAAATTGTGTCGTAATGCGTGGGCTTAATGATGATGAGATCTGCGATTTTGTAGAGTTGACAAGAGAGAAACCGATTAATGTTCGATTCATCGAATTTATGCCATTTGATGGAAATGTCTGGAATGTCAAGAAACTTGTACCATATGCTGAGATGCTGGATAAAGTGGTAAGGTAGAAACTAAAAAAGATGGACTTTGTCTCTAAATTTTCAAACAGCTCTTCTACATTAGTTTGCTTGAAATTTAATGCTATATGTTCCAACAGATGCAACGGTTCGGGGGTGTGAAGAGGCTGAAGGATCACCACACTGATACAGCGAAGAACTTCATGATAGATGGGCATTGTGGGACTGTCTCTTTCATCACATCAATGACGGAGCATTTCTGTTCCGGTTGCAATAGATTGCGACTTTTAGCTGATGGGAACTTCAAAGTTTGTCTATTTGGTCCGTCAGAGGTATGCGATTTTTTCACGTTTGTCTCGTTTAGATTTACATATTGTTAACATTTTTTTTTTAATTGTAAGTATATCTAAGTAGACAATTTGGAAAAGTGTGGTAGCGCCATTTTGTGTTAGCTATTGAAATAAAAAAAGATCTAGAAATTGAATCATGAAAGAAGAAAAAAACATGCAACTCACACGAGGCGATATTTTTACATGGTTCAACAAATTGCTTGCGTTCATGGAAAGAAAATGGAGATTTTGTTTTTATTTTTTCTGGACTACAGACTCTGTTAGGGGTTATAGACTACTTAGGGCCGGCCATACATCATCACCCAGGGAAACCCTTATTCATAAAAGAGTATATATAGCCCAAATACTTCACCATAATACCTCCCACATAATACAAAAAAATGACAAACCCTTAATTCTCAGCCGATGGGCAGTCCCTCGAACCCCCCAATTGGGTAAAATTGTATGGTGCAGTTCTTCCTTGTTGTCCAGTCTCCATAATGCAAGACAAAAACCCGACATAAGTTGCTTCCACCATTTTTCATGTCTCTCTATGATGTTCTCTGTGAAATTATTGGATTGAATTCACTCTTCTCCTTGGCCGATATTCGACTTATCATTCTTATCAAACTACCGGATCATCGACCATTTATGTTTCTGTCTGAAAATTTTCATTTCCCTGAAGAAAATTGCATATTTTGGGCTATGTTTTCAGATGTTTTTTTTGAAAAAAGTTAGATATTTGCTACCCGATTCCATTTTTGAATTCAAATTACAAACTCCTATAAGAGGTTGTCTTTCGAGGTATGTTTTCAGATGTTGTGGACAGCGATCTGTAGAATCAACATAATCCGTCTGCTTTGGCTGAACTATGCCCAGCTCACCTAGGGCTAGTATTGGGAGAGATTATGTAGTCCCACATTGATCCCAGAGCATCAATTAAGCCAAATTTGACATGATTATTAAACATATTAGAATGTAGCTCATCACATTTTAATTAGAGATGACTTTTTGGGAACTTTATATCACAAAATAAGTAATAACATTATCACTGAACCCATGAATGTACATAACATGTTCCTTTTTGAATTCCAGGTGAGTCTAAGAGATCCTCTTCGCAGCGGTGTTGATGATGATGGGCTGAAGGAGATAATTGGAGCTGCGGTACGAGTTTTTTCCCCCTTCACAACCCCACATCTATGAATTATTTTGATCCTTAAATCATTCAAAATTCTTTTCTTCATGGAGAACTAAAAAATAACTTATTTTCTCTCTATCAGGTGAAGAGGAAGAAAGCCGCCCATGCTGGGATGTTCGACCTTGCAAAGACTACAAATCGACCCATGATACATATCGGCGGCTGAGAGCCTGAGATGATGGTAAGGCTATTCTTCTGAATATCAAACTTGTCACATCTTTCAGTTTTCTACTCAATCTCAGTTGTTACGGGGGAAAAGTGTTTCAAATCCTGCTTTGGTTGTTTATTATCTGTTTTTCAATGTTTTCAGCAGACTTTGCGCGAATGATATTGTGCTGATACCAAGAGCTATTTATTTTGCATGGGTGAGAGCAGGGGGCTGATCACCATCTACAATACTCCAAAACTGATGTAACATGTGTGTTTAAAAGATTTGAAACCTGTGTGTTTGATTTATATAAAGGATGATATCTATGTATCGTTATTTCCATATAAGAAAAAATAATGCTCTCTGAGAAACTCAAAATGTTTTGTTTCTCATGTATTGTGGAATAATATTTGTCATGGCTATGATTCCAAAGAAACTGTATCAGCTAGAAAATGTTCATTCAAATGTGATTTGTTTTTCTTTAAACACTACAAAGATGAACTCATTGTGGTTTTTTTCTTCTCCAACCATGTTTTCATCTGATCTTACTGGATTCCAGGAAAACCATTGCTCACAAGCAAACTGTGAGGAATCCAAAAATATGCAATACCCATCATGAATAAATGTAGGGCATGTCTAGTCCCACCAACATTTTTTCTTACCTCACCAATTGGCAAAAAAAAAAAAATCGGTGTTTTGCTATCCCCACCGATCCGGTCAGTTCGACCAAATTTGATCGTCATTTCAGGTTTTGGGCGACCCAACCTGGTCGAACAGAATTTGTAATAAAGTTTATAATTTTTTTCTTGAAAATATAATCTCACAACGTGTATTCTCCTTGAATCTTTCATATCACTCCAAGTCTGAGTTGTAATATAGGAACAATAAATCATTATTCTTAAATGTAGAATGTAAGAACAATTTTTTTTACATAAGTTACAGATAAATTTCAAAAGCTAAATATAAAGTGTGTTTGAATCAACTGATAGGTTTTTTTTGTTTTCAAACAAATAATCATCTTAACTACGAATTCAAATGAAGTTTAAAAATGATATATATTTGTTTAATAAGATATTTTTCTATAACAATTTGAATTAATTGAAAGTATACATACATTTTTTCAGTCCCTTAGCCGTTGTTTGGATAAAAGAATAAATGTAAATATGATGGATAAACTCAAAAATTTATTTATTTACAAAGAATAGTTAGATATAGTTCTGAATCTTATTCGACCAATTACGGTCACCCAAAGTCTGAAATGACGACTAATTACAGTCGTCCAAAACCTGAAATGGAGATCAATTCCGATCACCCAAAACCTGAAATGACAACCAATTTTAGTCGATCTGGATTGGTGGGAACAACAAAACATCGGTTTTTTTTATTTTTTATTGTGGGTTAGGTGAAAAGCTTGGTGGGGTAGATGCGCCTATAAATGTATTGTGTTTTTCTGGAAACCAAACAAATCCACTTTCAATCTCAACAACTTAAAAATATATGGTATTAGAGGTAACATGTCAGCATATCTCATTGAGGTAGAGTGGGTAATTATTTTGCCTTGTTAAAGATGTAGTCCATTCCTTGGAAACAGCAGACCACTTGTTCGGTGCATGCTCGGTAGCTCGGATGTTGTGGACTACGGTGGCTCGAATAGCGTCAATCGACATGGACGGGCAGACCGTGGAGGAGGTATGTAGTGCGGCTGCGAAGGTGGCCAATCGGCATGACAGGTCGGTGGCTGTTGAGGTTTGCCGATGCCTCATTCCTGCTGGGCTCTGGGCTATTTGAAAAACAAGGAATTCGATTATTTTCGGTGGCCAGCGGTTTTACTTTGACAACCTATGGGACACGTTCTCATATTTTGCCTGCGAATGGGGACGGGAGCTCGGGGGAGCTGCGCAAGTGGAAATTACTAGGCATGGCGTAATTATTTCGGGTTGAGGCTCCCGTCTTGAGCTCCGAGGCTCGGGACGACGAGGAGGCGGGGCGGTGTCGGTACCGAATGAACTAGACAACTCATCTTCTTTATCCGGCATTGTGAGGCCATCTTCCTCTCTTTCCCTATCTTTATTTCTCTTAGGTATTTACTCTTCTGTATCTTTTTTGTCCAAGGCTATTTGATCAATACAAATTGGGTAGCTTTAGCCTACCAGTTTCAAAAAAAAAAAAAAAAGTCCATTTTGATTTTTCCTCCATTCTTTCATTGTGCCAGCTATTGATGCAATTTTAGACGTGCAAATGAAACCATAAACAAATAAATGGGAGTTTGGGACATTCTGTTGTTCTGACTTCTGAGTTTCCTCTCAATGTTTAATTTTTTCTGAAGGTATCACAGTAAACTTAATAATATACTAATTAGATTTTCATTACTCATTAATGAGCAAATTTAACGTTTATGGGGTTGGTTCTTTGATTAGAGTCATGTATTTGCTCTTCATTGATCCCTTTTTTTCCATCTAGCCAGATCTTCTTTTTTTTCATCTAGCCTCTTCTGGAAAAATGATTCGCTCTTAGGGTGTGTTTGTGCACAAAGTTAAAAGGAAAATGAAAGAAAATGTTAAGCTTAAACAATATTTTTAAGTGTCAAGCTTAAAAGAAAATGTGACGATTACACATTATAATCATATATAAATTCTTTCTGAAACCTAGCTACACTAATTTTCTTGATGCACTTTTTTTTTATTTTAAAAAAGATAGATATTTATTATTTAATATTATTTTTAAACTCGAATTATAAATTTTAAAATGAGAAAAGAGTATAACACACAAGAAAGAAAAGTGTACGATGCACTTCGTTGATGCACATTGTTTTACATATGACTGTGTTCTTTATACTGAAATATTTTGTCACTTTAAAACCAATAAAAAAAAAACTGTGTTCTTTATTAATTTCCAAACGAATGTTAGGATTGACTTCGAAAAGAGCCGACTTTAACTTGAAAATACATCACATACTATTTTATTTTTTTATTTTTGTTGGGTGGGAGTGGTATATAAATATTGAGAGAGAGCTCCAAGTGGCAATACAAAGACCATGTCAAGTATAGACCACAAGAAACAAAACAAGGACATTCGTCCAGCAAGAAATAAATAAAAATTTAAAATCCTCTGTATCTTCTAAGCGAACTTAAGTTTATAACTATTTAGAGTAAATAAGAAAATATAAATAAAGATAAAATAATTTTTTATTTTATTATGTTTTGAATTATTTTTGTTGAAAAATTAATAATAAAGTTTTGTTGTTTTTAATAAAATGTGAATAAGGTGTGGATAAAAATTTATAAAATGTGAAAAAATGATGGCAGTAGATTTATAAGAGGTGATGATAATTGATTTATAGTAGACATATATTCTCTTTGCCCCTGTTTGAACGAGAATATGATTTATTCTTGGGTATACATTTATTCCGACATAAGTGAGTATAAATAAGGATAAAATGATTTGTGTTTAATTGTGTTTTGAATTATCTCGTTAGTAAACGTAAGAATATATGTTTTGTTATTTGGGTTAAATGTGAATAAAGTATG
This sequence comes from Acorus calamus, assembly GCA_030737845.1. Classification (NCBI taxonomy): domain Eukaryota; kingdom Viridiplantae; phylum Streptophyta; class Magnoliopsida; order Acorales; family Acoraceae; genus Acorus; species Acorus calamus. The sequence continues at coordinate 31,289,893 of CM060863.1, read as the reverse complement.
GATAATGATTTATAAAATGTGAAAAAATAATGATAGTTGATTGGATATGTGATTTATAAAAGGTGATATAAGTTGATTTGACAGTTGACCCACATATTCTTTAGATGGAATAACCTAGGATAACTTTAATTCTATTGGTCTATTATACCAGTTTATTCTGCATAAGATAATCCAGGATATACCAAGCAAACAAACGGATTAAAACCCATATTCCAGTCAATACCAGGTTATTCGGGGGCTTATTTCTGTTCCGAACGGGGGCTTAGGTTGAATAATCTAAAATAATTTAATTTCAGATGTTCGTTGAAATCCATATACCATTTTATACTGGTTAATTTTTACATACAGATTCTTATTTATTTTGCATTCCAAACACTCATTTAGATGTTATTCCGACAAATTTTTCTTATTCCGACACTACTCTTGAACCAAATGGGTCAAATGTTCACTTTTATGACCGGAAAACACTGATGGTGAGGCTTGTGTTTCTTACTGTCTTGATTAATACGTAGTGTTCTCAATTTGCTAGTGAACATGTAAAAAAATTGTGTACAAATTATATAATTCATTATTTATAATACATATTTTATTTTTTTTGAAGATTTTGTTACATGAAATATATATTATACCTTGTATAAATAAAACACAGATAACTTTTGTAAGATTCTCTATTATTATTATTTTATCTTTTTTGAACTTCACAGTAGGCATCTTACCTTCTATTAAAATAAAAAGTACCCAGTTGAAAAATTACATAAAGCAAAATAGAAAACCTGGAGTCCTTGTCTAGTGAAAATGAACTTATCCCCCATGTACGACACTTGAGAGGCTCTGCACAAAAAAGGCCCCAGTCTATGATGAATATAACCGCCGTTTTCCATATACTCTCCGCTCAGGCGACACCCCTTGAAATAGAACTTTATTGCGAATGAGCCATATGGATCAAAGAACCGCTGAAATAAAGGATTGGGAAATCTTCGCTCTATTGTTGCAATCCCCAACCGCCTGCAGGTGTTTTCCTGCCTGCCACAAGTCCTCCAGTGATGACCACGAGCCATTTAGACCAGAGGCCGCCCTTGCCCAATCTCTATTAATTTTTTTTAAAAAAAAAAGTTATGGACCATTATTATAATATATTTTACGGTCCTAACATATTTTATATTTTTTTAATATAAATTTTTTTATACTAAAATATATATAGGGAAGTGATTCGGTACGGAATGCGAGAATGGGAAGCGATCACGGGCCGTCGATCACGGGTCCATCGTATCGGACAGTCGGGTGCGATTCACATCGACCGTTGGATGCGATGGATCCGCGATTGAACGACCGACGTCGCTTCTTGCATTCCCGCACACTAGAATTAGAAAAATATATATATTAGTTAATATTATGAAAAACAGTGTATCAACACCAAAATATATATATATATAATAAAGCATATATATATATATATACTTTTCATATAGTTTTACAAGATATATATATATATATAGAGGAGTGATTAGGTGCGGGTCGTGCGGCGTCGACCACGGGCCGTCGATCACGGGTCCACCGGGATCGCATCAGACGGTCGGGGGCGATTCATCTCGACCGTTGGATGCGATGGACCCACGATCGGACGACTCACGTTGGATCCGCACGACCCGCACGCTATCACTTGCGTATATATATATATAATATAATATAATATATATACGCCGATGATAAAAAAAACACTCCTGAAAGTGCGGTCGTGCGGATGAACGTGCGTCTCCAATCGCGGGTCGATCGCATCAAACGGTGAACAAGAACAAGAAGAAGAACAACTCAAAGGCCCCCGACCAAATTGATGCGATGGACCCAACATGTTGAAGTACCCATGATCGACTGGGGCCCGTCCTCCACCGCCGACACACCTCGCGCGATACATTTCCCTATATATATATATATATATATATATATATATATATATATATATATATATATATATATATATAGGCGATTAGGGCGGAGAACGGCCTCAGTGCGGCGGCGACCGTACGAGCCTTCGATCGTGGTCGTCTTCTTCTTCCTCAACGGCCGCCGGAATCGCACCCGGCACCGTCCGATGCGATGGGTTTTCCGTGTGACGGCCTCTGGACGAGGTCGCGCCGCACCTGCCGTTGGCGGCGCACCTAATCGACCCTTGATGATCTCCGGCGCGCACCTAATAGGTGGACGATGCGAATACCTTCGGCTTGAAAGAACCGCCATGCACGGCGGAGAGAGACGTCGATGCCGAGGGCCTCGATCAAACGGGTCTCTTCCATTTTTATTTTTTTTATTTATTTTTTCGGACGGTCGGGTGGATTCACGTCGACCTTTGTTTTAGTGGTGATGTTGAATGTATATTTGTGTATCGTAACGGCCCACGTCGCCGCCGCACCTGCCGTTATGAGGTGAATTGTGATTGCTTTGGTTGGGAGGGGTTTATATATATAGAGAGAGAATGAGAGGTTGATAGAAGTAGTGATGGTTTGGGATTGAGAGGGGAGGGGGGGACTGATGTGATGTTTGTTGGAGGCAAGGTTTGAATGTATGAAATTTGAACAATTTTTTTATAATAAACACATAAATATATATTTTATTTTAAATATATGCAAGGAACCTAATATGTTTTAGGTGTCCCAAATTTTTTGAATATATATATATATATATCAAAATAGTGAAACACATTAATGTTAAGTCTTTTTTAACTGAGGAGTCTTGAATTCAAGTAAAAGAATACGTAGTTATGAAGTTAAAACAAAATATGTATTTAGGTTATTCTAATGTATTCAATAGTAAATAATAAACATGTGTATAAAAATTATTTTTCATACGAGGGTGCATCCCACACATTTTAAATTTTTTTCGATACATAGTCAATGAAATACATTCTTTTATAAAGATTAATATAATACTCATATAAATTAAACATATTTTATGTTTTTATAATAAATATTTATTAAAATAGTAAAATATATATTATGTTAACTAATTTTATATACTGATTTTGTTTATGTGACAACATTGTAAAATGAACTGAACAAATCACACAAATTGAAAGACCAGTAAACCTGTCAATTATCCGAAAAAAATTTGAATCTGATTCAAATCCGTATTATGAAAAATCATAATTAATATTCGATGTTCGAAGATATAAAATGCGGATATGGATATCAGTGTATCTAATCAAAAAAATATTTATATCCGATAGATATTATAAAAATATGTATATTTATATTATATATTATTCATTTGTTATCTTATATGATTAATCACAATCATGATATATTATATGACTATTATATTTTCAATGTATAATATATACAAAAATAATAAACTTTAAAATCTTAATTTCATATCTCTTTAATATATAATCTCTGTTTTTAATTAGAGAAATAAATCAGATCGAGTGACAGGGCGATACGTTTTCGTTAACCGCGTGTTCTACAACGCGAAGGGGTAGTTTCGGTACAAAGCAAGCACTCTCTCTCACTCAATTTTCTCTCTCCGCGTTGCGCGTGATGAATTTGGAAACTGTTTTAGGCGGTTCGAAAGTTAAATCTGGACCGTACATCATCGCCATTAGTGAATTTTGGAAACTCATGAAAGCCCCGCTGTATTGTATCTGACGATATTATTTTCAACGGTTCAGATTTTAACTTAAAATTACGTTTTTCAACTGTTTCACATTTATTATATATGCGTCGGTTCATTGGTGATTGATGTCTCGTTTATAATATAATTATTTAGATAGATAAAATTTTCATTTTAGTTTTGTTTTCTTTTTGCTATTTTTTGTGTGTGACTTATTCAACTATAATAATAAAAATAATAAAATATAAATGCATGTTAGAACATTTTAGAATATTTTCTTCTTCTTTTTTTGTATAAAGATCTTTGACATGTTAGAACAAACATGATACTCATTAAAACTGTTGGACCATGGGACAATAATCTTACGTAATTATGATTTAAACAAATTTTTTTTCAAGATTAAACATATTCCCTTGTCCATGGTACCATAACTAGCTTATTTTCTGCCATATTTTTTGCAAAACGCCCCCATTTGGTATATGTGCTTCATCAAATGTTATAACAACAACCAAAAAATAAAAAAAGAATCCAAGGTTTCTACTTTTATTTTACTCGTAACAAAATTAGCAACCACTATGTCTGCAATTTTGTGTAAATGTGGCACACATAATGACATAATCTGCAGCTACACTTTACTACAAAAAAAAGAAAATTAATCATAGTCCTTAAAATAGCTTCTAGTGACCCTCTTTTTCTGTTTGACTCAATGTGAGATTTGCCGCTTTCAACAATCCTCATATAAATAAATCAATTTCGTTTGTAAAGATAGGTATTAAAAAAAATAGGATTTTTTGTATATATACCTCTGTTAGGATCCTAGTTTGCATAAATACTCCTCTAAAATTCTCGATTGCAAAAATACTCCTACTAAACTAATAAGAGAAATATAAAGCCGGCTGATGTAAATGAAGAGGGGAGGTTGAGATACGTATTTTCCGTGCAAAACTGACCGTCCGATTCCCACGTGAATCCATGACGCAGTGATTACACATGCACAGAAGCGCACGAGACTCTTGCTGGCTGACGGGTTCCACTTCTCAACCGTCCAATACGTGCAATCTTTCCACGTGGCGAACATCTAACCAAATATTATTCTCACTTTGACTGGGTTTTTGGCACTTATACTCCGTATTTTTATACCAACAGACGTATCAAATCCTCCAACACTGCATATATGTTATTATCTTAATATATACATAATTATAAAAAAAATAAAAATATATGTATTCAGTTAATAAAAAAATATATATATATTATTTTTATAAAAAATTGTAATTCATTAGCTAAACACATATTTATTATTTATTAAAAACTATTTTCAAGTATTGTTTTATGGCCCATGTGGGTTTCTAAGCAAATGATTTTTTCAATAACCATAATAATGTTTAAAGTGCATTAACGTGACAAGGTTTATAAAATTGCCTGGACGGTCACAATCAGTCTTATATAGCCATGTCTTGTATGATAAGATATAGAATATGTTTTTGTTAAATGAAACATATGTTTTTTTTTTTTCTGTGAGGGATTATATACAGTTTATTAGAATATCTATATTATTTTTTATAGAATATAAACCTTTGTAACAATAAAAAAATGTAGAGACCAATCAGTGGAGGCTCCATGAATTTTTGTAGATGGGGTCATTTGAAAAGTAAATTCCACATTTTTTTTAAAATCTATTCTTATCATATATTTATGAAAAATATAATTTTTTTTTAAATAGAACAATAACTTACATTAATAAAATATAAATCATCAAAGAAAGAGGATGAATGATTTTCAATATATAAATTTTTACAATTGTTCTCAATGGTAACATCGTAACATGGTGATTTGGGGGTTTTAAGTATAAAATCTGGGTCGAACAAAGTCAATTGGAGGGCTGATAGAGTCACTAGTGGGACAAGTAGGGTCATTGTTGGGCTGGTGGGATGCGTTGCCATGGTTTGAAAGGATAACAATTAGTTCGGGTATTTTTATAAAAAAAATGTGATGGGATTAATTGACCCCCGCCACATTATATGTAGCGTTGCCCATGATTAGACCATGAAAAAAACTTAACATGATATAATAGAAAAGAAGAAAAATTTTTTTAAAAAAAATCAACGAACAAACCAAAAATAAATAAAATTTGAAAAAAAAAGTGTGAACTGAGTTTCTTTTTTACAAAAAATTAAAAATTAAAATAAATCCCAATAAAATAGAAACAACTATAAAATATATATAAATAAAATAAAATTGAAATAAAAATTAAATAAAAAACAAGTGCCCTCACTGGAAAATGGAAAATGATACACTCAGTCACATCCCCCCCCCCCAATTATATGGGCCTTTATGCTCTATTGGGCCCAAATGTAATGTGATGCCGTGCTGAAAAATGTACGTCCAGCCCCATTACCGCTCCAATGGTAGTCTATATCCGTTTTTTTTTAAATCATACATTCTTCAAATGAAGTGCATGGATTTATATGAAATAAAGTATATACTGAAATACATTAGCATATTTTTTTGCGTCATATGTTATGATGAAACCTCATACACTATGATAATGCAATATATACTATGTTATCATATCGTATGAGATTGCAAAACAGACTAAGTGTATCAGCGCTCGCCCATGTTGAGAGCCTGAGGACAACATGACCGAACAACCACAGTGTTCTTGGGAGCCCAAGGATAATTTCCTAGCCCATTCCAAAGGCCCAATCTCAAGCCCAAATTCGTATGTTTTCAGGGTAATTTGTATATTGAAAACCTTTTTAATAATTTTGGAAATCCTTATAACCACATTTTTAAATGATACAGTAAAATTTTTTATTTTGAAGTAATTTTCAAACCCATTTGGCATAAAACAGAATATTACTCCCAAATATTTACGTAATGATATTCTTAAGTTGTTGTATTTCTACTCAATTGAAAAAGACAATAATTTTGAAAACCATTTAATTTGTTTCTCAAAAGTTTACAAGGGCGCATACATGGATGGGTATTTTTTACTAACATTGTAGGGCTGAAAAGATGTAGTAGTGGATAACTATAGACCAACAACCTCATTCACAAGGGAAGACCAAATCAATCTAATTCTTACACTAATAAAAATTAGTGATTTTTCTTATATTTTTTAATCCACTATTATAACATATGATATATACATATGCTGGGTTAATATAAAAAAAATTCAAATGAATGATTATACTTTTTCAAATTAACCATGGTATGGCCATCCCATGTGAATGAAGTTCCCAAGTTCAAAGTTCTTAATTAATTTATAAATCTAATACTGCAAGTTTAGCAAATAACAGGTGTTTTTATATCATTTGTTGTAGATTTGGAATGCATTTAAGTAGATCCATAGAGTGTATCTCAAGTTCGTTGTGGTCGTCAAGATCTCATGGTTAATCTACAACAACATATCAAAGGTTACAACCTTAAACACTTCAATTCGCGCCTAATGATGTTAAGTGAGGACACATCTTAATTAATTTGAAGAGAAAATTTTAGTTAATTATTCAAGTCACAATCTCATTGTTAATGACAATATGAATGCTTACCTAAATTCAATACTTGGCGATCACTATTTTTAAGCAAGTAATGCACATACTGGTTTTTGAAATAAAAGTAATTATGACAGTTTTTTTATTAATTATTAATATCAAGTTGATTCTCTCATTAGAGAGACTAACCAAAGCTGAAATGATCCATGCATCTTACTAAATTCCATCTCCCATTGCAATTGAATTTTGTTTGAAGGTGATGACCAAAATTTGAGTTTCAAAATACCAAACTGGCTTGAAAAATATTAAAACTGAAATTTCAAATGCTTGAAAGTTCATGATTCAAAATTTCTTCTTGTGTTACAATAATTCAAATGTGATTAATTATATTTTAATGCTGCTAGAGAAATGAAGGTCATGTTTTTTTCCCTACCTACAAAGCATGTGGAAAACTCAAGATATTCACGTCATATTTTCATGCAAGAGAAACTAGGATTTCTTAACTACAAAACTACAAATAGACACAATTGTTTTGTTCAATTTTTAATTGATTATCAAGAATATTGTCACTGATGTCAGTTTGTCATTAAAACTGGAAACCATTTGAATAAAAGAATCTCATACGATATCAAATAACTTAATTTTCAGATTGTAAAGGGCACACGCTTTTAATCAAATTATATGACAATTTTTTAAAGAAAATTATAGGAAAAGTTGCATAAGCATCCAAAATTATGGAAATCCATTGTATGAAACCAAAATTTAAATGCTATATATTAAGGATAATATATAGAAGAAATATTATTGTTTACAGAGTTTTCTTTTTTGATAAATAATACAATGTGAATTTCAATGGTGAAATAAATTTCCTCGACCTAGTCGGGCCGTGTTCTTAAAATTGCTTATCAATTGGAAATAATCAATTCTCCATGTGAAATGGAATTCTTAATTATGGTGACAACCATTGTTCATTGTGGGGGGAACGAATTGTTAAATTAGTTACTAGTTGAAGTAGAAACAACCATTGTTAATTAAAATATCAGGCATATAACATGGAAAATTTTCAGTGGTTTTCATTTCATGACAAACAACAATTCCTCTTTGTACAGCCCAAACACACATGAAGAGTTATGGCAGTTTTTATATATATTTTGCCACAATAACATAACTTGGAACCTCACATTTTAATACATGAGATTATGGTATTTTTTAATAGCTTTTGTCACAATTCAGTCTTCTATTAAAGACTGACGTAAACCTAACAAGATTCCATCTCCCATTGCAATTTATGGAATATTTTTTAAAGGTTGGAATGACCAAAATATGAAATTCAGAATAAAAGGCTTCAAAACCTGAAATTCCAAATGCTGGAAAATAATAATGACTTAAATATTCTAGCTATTGGTGTAGTTATGATTCATATGTGATTATGTTTCACTAATGCTGCTGGACAAATGAAGATCGGGCTTTTTAGAACAGGTGGAGAACTCAGAATTTATCATGTCATGCATGATAAGCATGAGAGAGTTACCATAACCCTCTAGCATGGATATTTAATGCTTTATACGTTTGTTGTAATCGTCATTTAAGAAAAGCTATGATTTCTTAGCCAGATATAGTACACAGTTGTTATCTTCAATTTTTTTTTTTACTGATATTAAGAGTATTGTCACTATTGTCAATTTGTCATGAAAAATCAAACTCATTAGAATGAAGGAATCTTATATAATTTCAATAACTCCATTTCCAAATATCTCACACGCTTTTAATTAAAATTCAATGATAGTAGGTTTTTAAGGAAAATTAGTGGAAAAGTTATATATGCAAAATCATCCAAAATTAAGATGAAATCCTCCTGTATGAATTTCACATGGGATGCATTTGTTGAACCAAAATTTCAATGTCATTTAACAAATAAAAATTCAATGTTACATAGACAACGATGTATATATAGAACAAATATTATAATTTACATAGATTTTTTTTATACAAATAATACACTATAAATGAAATTTTACATTTGAATGATAGTTCTCATGCTCGAGAACTAAACAATTTTCTTGAGATTAGCAGTACTATTGGGGCATGACATTAACATTGGAATGAATTTCCTCAACCCAGTTGCAGCATGTTCTTAAAATTGTTGAATGGAAAAACAAATAATCTTCCATATGAAATGATTTCTATAATCATATACATTCACATGTATTTCCTTACACGGGGAGACCGTTGAATGGCCATTGCAACCATTTTTCGTTATAGGGGGGATCGATACCGTTGTTCGTTAGAGTAGAATTAACGGTTGTTCGTTATAGTTGAATTGACTGTTATTCATTAAAATCTCATCATAATATAATTTTGTGTGATTTCTCCTTCAATTAGATTTTCTTCTAGCAATGAAAACTGATATCATGAACAATAAACCACAAAAACTTAAATTGGTTCACATTTTCACCATAGATAATAAATTGATGAATGGAAAAGGCAACTAATTTTCCATATGAAATGACTTCTATAATTTTCTCATGTATTTCCTTGTGCGGAGACCGTTGAATGACCGTTGGAACCCGTTATCAATACCGTTGTTCGTTATAGTAGATTTAACGGTTGTTCGTTAAAGTTGGATCGACCGTTATTCGTTAAAAGCTCAACCACAATATAATTTTGTGTGATTTCTCCTTTCAATCTGATTTTCTCATAAAGATGAAAACTCATGAACTAAATCAAACAACAAAACTTCCATTGGGAATTCTCATTTCACCACAAATAATAATTACTCCCAATACATTCAAACCAACAAATTAAAACAAACAAAAAAAGACATCAAATACAATACACTAACAAAGAACCACCTCCTCCCCAACATTTCCCCCTCAAAAAAAAAAGCTCACTCATTTGTTCTTCAAACACCCGCCTCAAAATTGCTATCCACAGACTCATCACTATCATATCCCGATTCATCCCTCTGTCCCATGGGATAATGATTTGCAGTGATTCCACTACGACCAATAACACCCTCACATGGACTCCTCCCACCACCACCATCACCACCAAACCTGAAATTCCTTGTTGGTGTCATCTCCATAGTCCACTGGACCCTAGATGGTCCACCCCTTTCATTCCCCGGCACCGCCTCCCTGACCTTTTGGAGCACGTGTCGTACACGCTTCAATCCATGCTCGTTCCCCATCGGAGATGACGACGATCCTCCAATTTCCCTTGCTAGAATTGGGGGTGGCCTCAACATGGCAGGCATTGGAACAACAACATTGTTATTGTTATTGTTGTCATCATCAATACGGCCTTTGATGGCAGGCCGAGGCCGCTTCGATCGGGTGTGGACCCTTCGGTGGCTTCCAAGAGACCTAGCTGTGTAAAACACCAAGTCACATACCTCACATCTGAAAAACATGGTGGGCGGCCGGAACATCGCTTCGGTGTCACAAGAAGCGTTGGCGAGTTGGCTGATGAGGAGGGAGAGCTCTTCGGGGACCACCGCCGGGGGAGGGGTCTCCTGAAGGGGAGGAAGGTTGAGATTGAGATCGAATCGGACCAGAGATGGATCGGTGAGGACTGGAGGGTTCGGCACGAAAGTGAACCCACTAGGCCTTATGTTGAGAGGAGGGGAGCTCACGAGGTTGGGAGGCTGAGAGGGGAGGTTGGGGTTCAATGGGGATGGTCTATAGGGATTGGTTAGGGCTGAGGGTGGTGGTCTGGAAGAGGTGGGTTGTGTGGCCCTCATCCAGGCGGTGGTGATTCTTGAGTTTCCTGATGGAGTCTTCTCCATTGTGTAGTGAGAGAGAGAGAGAGAGAGAGAGAGAGAGAGATGGGGATGGGTGAGGTTTGGGTGGGTTGTTTGGTATGGTTTTTTATAGGAGATTTATAGAGTTTGTTTTGTTAGGGTTTTTTGGAATTTCTAAGTCGATGTCAGCGTGGAAATGATGAATTACTTGTGATTGAAAGGATGTAAAACATGACTTTTATTTTATTTAACGTTGGAAACATCGATTTCGAAATCTGGGCTTCTTTTATTATTATTAGATTTTTTTTTGAAGATGTCGTCATTAATGGTTTTTATTGATAGATTTTGAGCCGGTTGTTTTTGTAGAAAAGATGACATCATAAATAAAAATTTACTTTTGTTGGATTGATGAGTTTTCGCTTAGGCTCCGTTTGGAAACACATATTGAAAAGTAGATTTTGGAATAAAGCTGCTTTTAAGATGATTTTAGACCTTGACCTTTTTGGGATGCTTTTTTTTAATTTAGGAATCAATATTTGAAAGGGGTTTAATGTTTGGTAGAGAAAGTTGCTTTTCAATTCAAAAAATCGATTCCGACCGAAAATCACAGTTTCTGAGCTTTTTAAAACACGGATTTCGAGAGAGAAATTAAAAGGAATCCAGCTTTTGATTCCGCCGGAATCCAACCCGTTTGGCTGCACGATTTTGGGATTTTAGCTTTTCAAAAAGCAAAATCGCCCAAATCGTGCATCCAACGGACCCTAAGTGCTAGATTTTGACAGAATCACTAAATTAAAGTCAGCGTCATGTTCTCTCTCTCATGCATGCATGAGTTTTGGCTGATCAACTTTTATTCGACAAATCTTAAAAAAAAATTTAAAAAAAGCTTTTATTCGACAACTTTATTAGAAATTTTTTTATTTACAACTATAGAAGGGTATAAAATATTAATGGACAAAAATTTTCAAACTCCATACTCTCCTAGTCGTGACACCTCTCTATCTTCTGCATTTATATCTTGTGGATGAATGCATCAAATCCATTAAAAGTGGAAAAAAAAATGAAGGGAATATATGACGCAATAAATTGTAAGGACATGTGAAATCCACTGATAGGAAAAATCAATAAAGTTATATGAAATGGTTATAGGTAGCGTTTGATAACGTGATTGCAAACTGATTTTTTACAATCGCTGGGTTTAAAACTGATTCTGCAGGAAGCTGCCCCCCAGCTTTCTCAAATCGCAGCTTTTGTGTATTATTTGTCTGAAATCTATTTGCAGGAAGCTACGATTGTAAAACTGTTTGGTTGTACGATTGCAGAACCAGCTTCCTGCAATCGCAAAAGTTACGCAGTCGCGCAACCAAACGGTGATGGGATCGTGCGTAACATGTTCCTAATACAAAGGAATGGTTTTGGATGGAGTCTTCACATGCTTCAATCATGTATAAGGGAAGAAACATGAGTATCACATTGACCTATCTAGTAGTGCGTGGCTGGTCGACACATATATACTAATTGTATAGCTTAATTTTTATTCTTATATTTCATAATATTTATTGAAAGTATCAGTGTCGATATTGCATAAACTTGTTATAAAGAATCATTCATCCTTATTTTTTTAAAATATGTAATTTTGAAACAATAAAAATTAATTGTAGCAACATCAAATAAAAATATACGAGAAATTGTATCAATACAAAACAATTCTTTTTTGTTTCTGCTCATCAGCTTACAGTCACTTGAAGAGCTTGTAACCATTTCAATGCCACATAAATTTAATATGCATTCTCTTGTTTCTTCCTCCAATCCATCTTGCTCTAGATAAATGGTAGAATTAGTAATGACATATGTTTTATGGCCTAATATTCATCTCAAATGCAAAATAAGAGATAACGAGTATGTATATATGTGTGTATCTATAAACACCATTTATAGACACCATTTCACGGTATATATATGTATATATGTGTGTGTCTATAAACATTATTTACGGACACCATTTCACAATATATGTGTGTGTTTATAGATATCATTTCACGATTTATGTATGGTCGAGTTTGTGTGTGTGTATGTGAGTATAAACATCATTTAACGATAAATGGAAAATCTAATTTAGCAAATGATATATAAATTACAACTTGTTTTCTATTTTATGTCTATAAATTTTGTTCAAGAAAATCAGCTTCATGTAGAGGTTCAAAAGTGAATTATCATGGGTTGAACCTTTTTTTTTTGCAATTATGTTACTAAATAATTTATCATAATATTTATATGACAAATATTAACAAAAGTAACTTTTAGAGGAAAAATAATCCATAAAAAAACATATGTTGAGCAAAAAGAAATTCCTTTTAATTATTTCATTTTTATCAACTATACAAATGGAGTTTTACATAATTCTAATGGGATATACAAACAATAAAAACAAAGGTATACATAGAAAGAGAAAATCTAACTAGAAGATATTCTCTTTAATAATATTAATTTCTCATATATAATTGTTATGCATTGTTCGACCTATCAAGATTAGAAGCACAATAAATCCTTAATCCTTAGAGAAAATCCATTAAAACATTTGAATAAAACTAGATCTTTCAAAGCCCTCTCTTTTCCTAGGCCAGTAAATCTCACCAACAACCATACATGAAACAAAATCACCAAAGATTTCATCTAGAATTACGCATTCAACAATGTGCCTTTCAAAAAACACACCATTTATAGACACAATTTCACGATATGTGTGTGTGTGTCTAGAAACACCAATTATAGACACCATTTCACAATGTATGTATGGTCGAGTTTGTGTGTGTGTGTTTATATAATATATATATATATATATATATACACACACATCATCATCATTTCACGATAAATGGAAAACCTAATTTAGCAAATGATATGTAAATTACAACTTGTTTTTTGTTTTATGTTTATGTATTTGTTCTAAAAAATCAGCTTCATATAAAGGTTTAAAAGTGAATTACCATAGGTTGAACCTTTTTTTTTGCAATTATATATATTACTCTCTATAATTTGTCAAAAAATTCTTATGACGAACATTTACAAAAGTATTTTTTCAGAGGAAAAAATAATTGATAAAAATATATGTTGAGCAAAAGAAAAATCTATTAATTTAATTTCCATCAACTATACAAATGGAGTTTTACGTAATTCTAATTGGATATACAGACAATAAAAATAAAGATATATATATAAGAAAGCTAAGAGAAAATCTAACTAGAAGATTTTCTCTTTAATAACATTAATTTTTCATGTACAATTGTCATGCATTGTTCGACCTACCAAAATTAGAAGCACAATAAATCCACAATTCTTAAAGCAAATCCATTAAAGCATTTTGAATAAAAGCATATATTTCGAAAGTCCTTTGTTTTCCTTGGCCAGTAAATCTCACCAATAACCATACATAAAACAAAATCATCAAATGGATCATATTTCTTCTAGAATTACGCTTACAACAAAGTAGCTTTAACAAAGTACACCATTTATAAACACCATTTCATTATATACATATATATGAAACAAAAGGAAGGTTGATAAATGGATCATTCAACTATCCGGGTCAGGTGGATTTGATTTATCTCTTTCACGATGGCAGGAAGGAAAAAAGAAATTCCATTACAGAACCATATGCACAAAAGGTGCGTGTACGGTTGTTCACTTCTATCTTTTTCTTCTTTATCCCTTTTTTTAGCCCGATCATGTGAGATAGAAAATCCATTCATGATGTTATATGATCAAGGTTATGATTCACCAATGCCAATTCTTTTAATGAGGCACAAGCAAGTGAATTTGTCTTGGAAGTGGAAGAACTATTGGAACTTCACGAAACCCTCTCAAGAATTTAGATACAAAAAACGGGTAAACCATAATGGGTTGTATCTGAAGATATGGAAGTGAATGTTTTTTTTGTCAACAACAGAATCCTAAGCTTATGGTATTGCTGATCTTGTAGGGGACAAAAATATGGGAGATTTAGTTTAAATCCATTCCAAACCTAATTCCTCGAATTAAACGAATGCAATTGACTTTAAATACAATACATTGTTGCATTTGTAAATGTAATCTCTCAGAACACGATTGATTTGGTTATATATATATATATATATATATATATATATATATATATATATATATATATATATATATATATATATATATATATATATATATATATATATATACGCGAGCGATTAGGTGCGGCGAACGGCGGGTGCGGCCGCAACGTGGGCCGTTCGATCGCGGGTCCATCGCATTCAACGGTCGACGTGAATCGCACTCGTCCGTCCGATGCGATGGACCCGTGATCGACGCCGCACCCGCCGTTCGCCGCACGTAATCACCCCTCTATATATATATATACACATCATTTCACGATAAATGGAAACCTAATTTAACAAATGGTATGTAAATTGCAACTTGTTTTTATGGTTTATATTTTTATGTTTATGTATTTTGTCTAGAAAATCAACTTCATGTGGAGGTTCAAAAGTGAATTATCATGGGTTGAACTATTTTTTTGCAATTGTATTAATTTGTATAATTTGTTATAAGATTCTTATGACAAATGTTAATAGAAGTACTTTCAGAGGGAAAATAATAAATAAAAAAACATATGTTGAGCAAAAGGAAATTTTTTTAATTTAATTTTTATCATCTATAGAAATGGAGTTCTACATAATTCTAATTAATTGGATATACAGAAATTAAAAATAAAGATATAAATAAGAAAGAGAAAATCTAACTAAAAGATATTCTCTTTAATAACATTAGTTTCTCATCTATAATTGTCATGTATTGTTCGGCCTATCAAGATTAGAAGCACAATAAATCCTCATTTTTTTTGACAAAATCCATTTAAACATTTTGAATAAAATCACATATTTTGAAAGCCCTTTCTTTTCCTTAGCCAGTAAATCTCACCAACACCATACATGAAACAAAATCATCAAAAATTTCCTCCAGAATTATGCCTACAACAATCTGCCATTAAAAAAGCACATCAATTATAGATATCATTTCACGATGTGTGTCTGTGTGTGTGTCTAGTGTGTGTCTATAAACACCAATTATTGACACCATTTCACCAAATATAAACACCAAGTGTCTATAAACACTGAGTATGGTCGAGTTTTTTGTATGTGCACACACACCATTTCACAGTATATATAGACACACACACATCATTTCATGATAAATGGGAAACCTAATTAAGCAAATGATATGTAAATTACAACTTGTTTTTCTGTTTTATGATTATTTACATGGTCTAGAAAATTAGCTTCATGTGGATATTCCAAAGTGAAGTATCATGGGTTGAATTTTTTTTTTTGAAATTGTATTAAACTATATAATTTCAAACATTAATAAAAGTACTTTTCAGAGGAAAAATCATCGATAAAAAATCTACATTGAGAAAAAGAAAAGATCTTTAATTTAATTTCCATCACCTATCAAATGGAGTTTTATATAATTCTAATAGGATATACAGACAATAAAAATAAATAAAGGTATACATAAGAAAGAGAAAATCTAACTAGAAGATATTTTCTTTAATAACATTAATCTGCCATCTATAATTGCCATGCATTGTTCGACCTATCACGATTAGACGCACATTAAATTCTCAATCCTTAGAGAAACTCCATTAAAACATTTTAAATAAAATCAGAAATATTTCAACTTTTCCTTAACCAATAAATTTCACCAACATACTTACTTGAAACAAAATCACCAAAGATTTCCTTCAAAATTACGCCTATAACAATGTGCCTTTAAAAAAAAAATCTAAACTGAGGATTATATACCTTATGCTCATTGAATATTTTCAGATAATTGATATATCTGAATGGACATTAGTTGGGGTAACAGATGATATACTAAAAATGACAAATGATGTCCTACGAGCCTTTGCTCGAGTGGTCAAGGGACACCCCACCCCTGCTAGAGGTGGGAGTTTCAAGCCCTGCTTTAAGCAAGGAGGAAAAAAAGAGTGGATGGAAGCCCTGTTGGGCTTGGGCCATGGCTCAGTTGGACTTGATTTTCTGGGCAGTAGCCCAGTGTGTTGTAGAAGGCCTCCTATGGGCCTGTTGTTGTAAAATTCAGGGACTTGTGAGCTCCTCCGGAGCCTTTAATACCCAAAAAAAGAAAAAAAAAGATGGCAAATGTTAAAAAAAAAGAAGTTAATTAAAACATTTATTGTCTTTTATAAATACCGTAGAATGAGAAGTAGAATTATAATGCAGTGAAGAATCGGATTATAAAATAGAAGTAACCGTACAACATAATTAAATTTAAACATTATATAAATACATTTATAATTTCATATTGACCATTATTTTTGTTTTTATGTTTTTTTTTGTTACAATTTGCAAATAGACCCGTCTAAAAATAAAATACGGATAAATTGCCTGCGACATGCCGACATGGACTAAATTCTCAGAACACTCCATCACCTAGCCCACTAAAAAAAGAACACGTCTTTTTGATAAAGAAGGAAAAAAAGGAAAAAAAATAATTGAGAAAAAAAAACACATCGATTTTTCCACATCAAGTAAAAGGTGTGGAAAATAATTTTTCACAAATCAATTTTGTTATTTTTGAAAAGAAATTTACAATTAAAATTTATTTTTTCATTTTATTAAAAGGACGTGTTTGGATTATAAATGATTATTGCAAAATCAAATCTTAAAAAATTGCTCAAACTCATTTTCAAAAACTATTTAAATAACTTTTATCTTTTATTATAAGTTGTTCAGTCACAAATTTGTTGCACAATTACAAAGCCAAACTTGAAAAAGAATTTAAAACCGTACATATTAAAATTTTGTAAGGAATATTTATTTTTTTATTTTTTTAAAGAAAGGTAGATATTTGCTACCCAATTTTCATGAAATGAATATCGAATTACAAACTCCGAACGGGTTTTGGGAGGAGGAGAAGAATGGGGATATGTAAGATATTAAGAATATTACATAAGGACAAAGGACTCGACGTACTCCTCGACCTCTCAGGTTAGATGAGGCGTCTCCACCCGAGAGGATTTGACACATCTCCCTTTCTGTTTCCGTCTCCACCTGAGAGGAACATTTATTTATTAAAGTTGTAGTTTGGACGAGTTAATTGAACCCCAACTCAAAGGTTATATATTTATCTAATTTATACCGTTTTAAATTTTAAAATATATATTTATCTAATAAATTACATGTTACTCAAATAAATTGGTATATATTTTTACATTTTTATGATAAAATACATGTTTGATTATTTTCTTTATAAGAATTTTATATATTAAATTGAATGATGTGATGTATGCACAGGTGTCTGAGTGTGTCAATACTAAGTTTTTTTTATTCTAGAAAGTCATGTATTATGTCGAACCAAATTACACACGAAAGACATGGAGTATGTCGAACGGGAAATATAACACTTCAAATGTTTTTTATTCCAGAAAGTCATGGAACATGTTGAACCAAATTAAACATGGAAGACATGGAACATGTCGAACGGGATACAAAACATTTTAAATGTTTTCGATTCCAGAAAGCCATGGATCATGTCGAACCACATCACACACGGAAGACATGGAACATGTCGAATAGGGAAAAAGAGAAAAGGGTGTGAGACTTATTATTTTGATTGTGGGGTGGGTAATATATTTATGGGGTGGGGGGGGATGTGTGGGGTGGGTAATGTTTGGGGTGGGTAAGGTGTACCATTGGGGTGGATAATGTTGGGGTGGGTTAAGTGTGAGAAAAAATTTAACATAATATTATTTTTATTTATAAATAAAAGTTTGTTGGGGTGGCTATAACCGTACTAGTGAAAACGGCAACAATTAGAGGGCAATTCAGTCAACTAAAAAAACCACCCCTCCTTCCCATACTTCAGCTTCAGCGTCGCTTTTTCGCGGTTCGTGGTCTGCTCTTCGTTTCGTTCGAGCTCTCTCGGACAACCCTATTTTGATCCGCCGAAACCCTAACCCTAAAAGAGCGGATCCAAATTTCACTGAGAGATTGCTAGAGAGAGAATGGAAAGCTCTTCTCCTATGGTGCCGTTTCCGCTGCTGCCGACGCCGATAGAGACGAATTACAGGGCCTGCACGATCCCCTACAGGTTCCCCTCCGACAACCCCCGCAAGGCGACCCCGACCGAGCTCGAGTGGATCGATCTCTTCCTCAACTCCGTCCCCTCCTTCAGGTGTGGTTAATTAGATCGACCTCGTTTTGTTATGTTGTTTTGGTGGATCGTCTCAATTGGGAAACAATCTATCTTGATTTGTTATTGTGGTCCATGTTTTTTGCATTTCCTTTATTTGGTCTTTAGTTCTCTAGTTAGAAAAGCTGGAATCTTTTGTTTTCGTCTCATCTGCACGTTTTAATGCCTGACTTCAATCCAAAACGATACAGAAAACGGGCGGAGAGTGACGGCACTGTGCCTGATGCTCCAGTGAAGGCTGAGAAGTTTGCTCAAAGGTACTGATTTGTTTTCCTTTGACATGATTTGGGTAGTGACACGAAAAACATCGAATGCTGTCATCATGTTTTAAGTTTTCAATTTGATATGCACATGTAGTCACAAAGTACTGTGAACTTTTCTGATTGAACGAAAATGTTCGGTGATCAGATATCTCCCTTTTCGGGCGAACATGCTTACTTCTCTTTGTTGAACTGTGTTTGGTATCTTTAAAATCTGGGAATCTATTTAGTTTGGATGATTTATCACCTTCTTCGTAATTTAAAAAGTTAATTGTGATCGTCTCGTCGCTTTCACACCCAATGTTAAAGGTTTTGCATGTGTTTCTCGTACTAATTTATTAGCATGATACATCTACAAAATAGTTTTTAACTTCATACTTTTATCGTATTTATGCCGTGTGGTTTATGAATGTAAGTGTACTGTGTCGAATGGAACCCTTGCTGTACGCGAACTTTGTGACTATGGGAATGCAAGTGCCTATCAAAATGGGGCTTTGAATGGATTGTTTATATTTTCCTTTTCTTATGACATGGTAAGATACACAGCAATACTTGAGGAGTTGAAGAGGAATCCTGAAAGCCATGGTGGGCCCCCAGATTGCATTGTAAGTATGCTATTGAGTTAACACACGTGATAATAGAAAATATTGATTTGAGGTAGCCAGGAAGAATTGATTAATTGAACTTTGAAATTATGGCATTTGGCATGGTTCCAGCTTCTTTGTAGGATCCGTGAGCAAGTACTTAGAGAATTGGGATTTATGGATATATTTAAGAAAGTCAAGGTAATATATTCACTTTTTCGATGATTATTTTCTCAAAAGTCATTTGGAATCGGCATCTCCCATTATATTCTTTTTTTTTCCTCCATAGTGATATTTTTTGCATGCTCTAGGATGAAGAGAATGCTAAAGCCATCACATTATTTGAAGATGTAGTTCGCCTTAATGATGCTATTGAAGATGGGGTAAAGCGTGTGGAGAGCTTGGTCAGGGGAATATTGGCTGGAAACATATTTGACTTGGGGTCTGCCCAGGTAAATGTCACTCTTTGAAATTTTATGGTCATCTGAAAGTTCTCTCGTTAAATCCAGAACATGGTCATTATTCTTTAAAGTGTATAGAGTTATATGAATAATCTTCTTTTGCTTCTAAATTCTAACAACCAAGTGTGTCTAAATTGCTTGCATGCTGAAAGTTGGGTGCTTTTAAAACCCTGACATATTGGTCAGGTAGATACAAAGGTGAGCAGGATTTATCTTTGCAATGAATGCATCTCTTGTGCAATGGAAATGCTTGAAATGGATTTTTCCATACTGGTTTCTATGTGAAAGTGTCAGCCAAGGTTAGCTGAATAATTTGTTGTCTTGACCTTGCAGGTCATGATAAAGTCCTTGCATAATTTCAGAGTTCACATAATTGAATGATCTTTCAAATTGCTCATCTGCCCCTTTATTCTTCTTGATGGACCTGTTATTAACAAGCCTCCATATTTTCCTTATTGAAGCTTGCTGAGGTTTTTGCGAGAGATGGGATGTCCTTTTTGGCGAGTTGTCAGAATCTCATATCTCGACCTTGGGTCATTGATGACTTGGAAAATTTTAAGTTGAAATGGAGTAAGAAGTCGTGGAAGAAGGCAAGTCTTTTGATCTATGATTTTCTTTTCTTATACTATATAATGTAGGCTCTTATTTTATTTTCAGCTCAAAACTCTTAAAAAGTTGGAATTGTAGAACCCATGTTTTCTTATATTTTGGGCAATGAGGTTCTTGCACACATTAATTGACCATATTAATATATAACTCACACATTTATCCATGTCTGATGTGTCTTTAGATGTGAATACCCATGTTCATTAAATTGAATATATTTTTGAAGGATCTTTAAATTTGTATATCCAATATATGTGACTTACATGAACTGTTTTCTATATTATTGTTAACTTTTTACATACCATGTCGACTTACACATTGGCAGACACCGTTGTTATCCAAGTTTTTGAACTAGTAAGTAATAAACTGGTGTCTGTTTTGGTAATCCATTTTTCTTGTAATTTTTGTTCCAACTCCTAGGTCATCTTGCACTGCCAGAGCATTAGCCTTCATCCTCTGTCAATCTCTCATCTTGGGTTGTCCTGCATCATGTTAACTTATGCATTTGGGCATTGAATTACATCTAAAGATGAATTTACAGTATTTATATATCAGACATCTAGTTACAACTTGGAGATCTCCTAAGATGTGTTTATTATGATTGATACTGAATTACTGGCTCCCACACAGACATGCATACATGTATGCATAGAGGTTCACATATATATCCAATAAATGAAGTTGTTTTTCTGAAAATTTTGTTGCATGTTGATACATCAGAAATTGCAAGGCTTCTATTTCAATTGAAACAACAGATTCGCTTTATAGAGACTAAACCATCTTCAAGAAAAAAAGGAACTATCACTCTGATTACTTTTACACTTTCTCATCATCCAACTGGTTGACCAATACAATTTCACACTTCTTCATAACAACACCATTATTTGACCAGCATGTATTTACAGGACTCCAGACAATTAAAATAGACGACTATCATGGACCGGCAACGTACACGTAACAACATGTCCTTTCTATTTTATAAAAAGATCTTCCATAATGAGCTTGATGCCCGTATTCCTATATAGGTCCTTCCAGAAAGCACTTATACTGTTTCAGTGGCAAGCACTGACTACCTTATTTGTCTGTCATGACAGGCTGTCATTTTTGTTGATAATTCTGGTGCAGATATCATACTGGGAATTTTGCCGTTTGCAAGGGAGTTGCTTCGACGTGGTACACAGGTTCAGCTCATAACAATTGTTTTCCATTATGGATTTTGATATTTTAACAGTAGAAATAACTTTTATTTCTGGTTGTGCTTTATAGCTTGCACAAAGAAGTTTTTTGGTTTCTCTTTTTCTATGTTGCTTAAGATTTACTTGATAGTTACAAGAGGAGTATCCACTACATGTTAGCCTGGTGGCATTTTAGATTTCAGAATGTGACTAGATGAATGTCATGAAAGCTATTACGACCAACTAGTTGAAAAACTTGACTAAATCTAGATACTATTCCGAGGTGCTAATTATTCTGAATATGTGATTGCAAAACAGTAAAAGGGTTTTCCTTGAAGTTGAATGTACATAGAAGTGGGTCATAGGGTCATTCCGACTCGTTGGAGTATATAGTCTTCCCTATCAATGGTCAAGGAGTGATTACAGAAAGACAAGTTTAAGAGGGGATGAGATAGGCAAGCATGATCATCTTGCCTACAGGATAAAGAAAAAGGAAAGCCCGGGATGTGAGGTGTAAGCAATCATCATGGGTAGGGGTCACTCCTTTTTTAAGGTGATTTTTTTGTCATGTTCATGTTCAGTTTATTTTTAACTTGTAGAAGTTGGGTTAATGCCTTCGTCTAGAAAACTTTGCTGCAAGATTTGGTGAATAATCATGTCTCTTTAATAATCCATATGACTGTTGATCATATTGTGTGAGTTGAAATTCTTTGACCAATGACGAGGAACTTGGATTTTCTTGGCTGCCGGGGAGTTGAAAAGTTGTGTGGAGGTCTTCTGGCCTTTCTTCACTGTGTTCCATGTCAGTTCGTTTATGCAAAGAGAGAAATTTATCTTCTACATGAATATTCTGTCCAAGATAATTATGTTATGCTTCCTGAATCAATTTATATTTGATGAAAGGTGGGATGTCCACCAAATTGGTAAACGGAAAATGTTGTCAGGAGGGAGATGAGACATCTCCTCAAATGAAAGACAAGAAAATGAAAACATAATATTTGTCCCTAATCAGAATAACTGTACTTGACCCCACCTAGTGCTTTCCACATACCATGAGCTTCCGAACACCTCATCCCACTTTTTTTCTTCATTGGATTCAATAAGAACAAATAATTTATGACTAAGTTTCCTATCCCAATTGGTCTCCAAATACTGCCACAATCTAAATACTTCTTTATATATTTGCATTGAAACTGCTTAAGGGCCCTGATCTCCGTGTCCTCTTTGTTATTATCTTCATTCTGGTCATCTCGAATTTGTTTGTCTTTTCCATCTTTTCACCATTCTAGTTAATTATAATCTAAATTGCCAAGTAAAGAGAGTGTATTAGCTTTAAAGAAAAAAATATATATATATATATATATATATATATATAGATATATAGATAGATATATATAGATTTAGGAGTGCATTTTCTTGCATGTTTCTGTACCTATGGCTTTGCACAAATCTCATTCAATTTCATGCCAGAATGTCTATTGTACATTTATGGATCAGTAATTTGGTTGCTGAGTGAAGTATGTAGAATCCAAACTCACACTTACATATCAGCAAATAATCCATGGTCAAAGAAAATTTAGTATGTCAGATGTAATATGCAATCTTTGCTGTACGTTGGTATGCTATACAAATAATCTAAGATTTACAAGTCAGTGGCTCTGCTAGACAGTCCATGGTGGCCAGTCATGAAGATTATAAAACAGCCAAAGATGTTAGAAAAAAAGAAGAGAAAAAAGATTAATCTTGGTGATTACTCTTGTGCCCCTGCAAATTGCTTTTTAAATGTGAGCTCAGATAAGGGATGCAAAAGTCGATATTTTATATTTGAACAAAATGTAGGCTTTATCTTAATTGTTTGTATATTCCTTTACACACACAATTATATAATTTTGAGTTGATGCAGGTGATTCTGGCTGCTAATGATTTGCCTTCCATCAATGATGTGACCTATGCTGAATTAATCGAAATCATTGCCAAGGTAACATAAATTTCATTGGAGATGCAGTGTTTGTTTCGTATATCTAGACATTCTGATTTTCTAATTACCATCCGAAAGCTGAAAGATGAAAATGGGACGCTCATGGGGGTTGATACATCTGGTCTTCTAATTGCCAATTCGGGTAATGATTTGCCGGTAAGCAAATGAAAATCATCATCAGAGAGCTCTATCCATTTTTAGGCAAGGTGTGATTTTCTGTTTCCATATTTCGCAGGTCATTGACCTCACAAGTGTTTCACAAGAGTTGGCATATATGGCAAGCGATGCAGACCTTGTTATTCTGGAGGGGATGGTAATATATGACTCCTTGTCAATGATTAATGATGATGACAATGTTATGATCTTTTACTTAGGCATCTTTCATTGTGCAGGGTCGAGCATTAGAGACAAACCTGTATGCTCAATTGAAATGTGACTCGATCAAAATAGGAATGGTACGTCTTCTCTTTATTCGAGGAAAAGTGATCCATTGTGTTCTCTCTTAATATTGATTTCTCATCTGTTCCTTTGCTCTCTTGACAGGTTAAACATCCTGAGGTTGCTCAGTTTTTGGGAGGAAGGCTCTATGACTGTGTGTTCAAATACACTGAAGTATCGAATTACTAAGGCAACTTTCTTTCCAAATCATTGAATCACTTCAATTCATCCTGTAAGCACTTGCCACAGCTATACTGTAACCTATTAAACATGTTTATTGGGTGATAGGCAGAAGCTGCACCATTTGCACACCATATAATTCTCGGGAATAATAGTATTGATGGAAGAGTACATTTGGAGGGGAAAAATAAGAAACCACAACTGACTCAC
The DNA here is from genome assembly GCA_030737845.1 of Acorus calamus. Lineage (NCBI taxonomy): Eukaryota > Viridiplantae > Streptophyta > Magnoliopsida > Acorales > Acoraceae > Acorus > Acorus calamus. Next base: position 31,264,921 of record CM060863.1, on the reverse strand, counting down.
ATTGTTGTAAAAAACATGATGCAATTGTTTCAGTTGGATATGACCCATTTTTATTGATTTTTTCTTTCTTTGGACAGGAACATGTTTGAAATTGATATCTTCCTTGATGACAGGAAAAATACCTCTTTGATTTCAATCTACTTCATATTTTGTTTGTGCTTCCCGTTGTTATACTAATTTTTCAAGAGGTATTAGATCCAGTTGGGACAGCATCCCAATGAATGACTGATATGTGTCACTTCAAATGTTTAATATATAAAGGTTTGTAACATTTTTAGTCACATGTCAACGGGATGGTAACTCTGTGTGTGTGTGGGGGGTGGGGGGGGGGGGGGGGGGAGGTGGTGTTGAATTAGGAGTGTATTCGGTCTCTCTAGATGCTGGCCTTTTATTACTGAGAAGCACAGGTATTCATTAGGAAAATCTTTCTCATAATCTTATTGATACAAATGAGATTACATTGTCGTGTGAACAGCAATCAGGGGAAATTATAATAGGGAAAGGCAGGTTGAATGATGAAAATGGGAAAAAGAAAAAAGACTGTAAACTTTGTGAACATAGATAGAGAAGTGAAATTGCTTGCTGTGTGTCCATGTGAGTGTTTCACTTCTTCTTGGTAGGATAAGAGACCATCTTGTTTATGCCACAGAGCCCTTCAGCCTTCCCTGTGTTCCTCTTCATCCTTATGTACCCTTTCTCCCCCCACGTTGCTCCCCACGAGTTTTTCACGATGATGTAATCCTGCCCCTTCGATGTCCCATATCCGACCGCCGTCACCCCATGGTCGAGCTCACTCCCGCATGAGCCGTCAAAAACTCCCTGTCCAGCAAAAAAACCTCTCTAGTCTTAGCCCTCGTTCAGGAACCATCATAGATTTATTCACCCTTAATAGTTGTACTAGGGTAGATAACAATCTATGCAAAACATCATAGTTGTACTAGGATAGATAACAATCTATGCAAAACAATGGATCACTTGATTGCTGTTATTATCTTTGGAAAATGTGAAAGATAAATTGGCTAAGAGGTGGAGATTGATTATATTACCTTCATAAATAACTCTTAAATTGACAATCATAAGGGTTTTTAAAAAAAAACTCTTTGACCAATTTATCTTTGTTTTGGGTAATGTTTGTGATAGATGTACTTGTGAGATATGACAGATATAACATGTTTTAGAATGCTTGTGAGAGTATTAGGTGAAATTATTTTGTTAAAATCACAAAATGTTATTTTAAACCATGGATAAACTTTGATAACCAGTTTCATGCTCCCATTAGATTAATTATCAAGGCTCATCCTAAGTCATCAAGGTACAATTATTAGACTATATTGATAAAACAAACAACTTTTTTTTCCACAATATTGGGACTTCTCGGGGATGTATGGTGCTACACAAATGGGGACCTAAGTGTTTGATCATGGTAAGATATAGAGGATAGTTTGAGAGCATACCCCACTGTAGAACTGGAAGTCCCTCCCAGAAGCCTCGATGGCGACGCTCAGCGGCTGGCGGGAGAGCGCTTTCAGGACGCTGTCTTCGTTCTGTGGTACGTCTTCGTGGCCACTTATCGTCACAATTTTCAGTTCTCCCTTTCAAGTACAAAGAAGAACATGGTTAGTCATCACTTGTTTTGTTTTAAGAAAATGTTAACTTAGGCATTCAGTCACTTTGGCTGAGCAAACACATTTTTAAATTTGTTTTTGAAGGATATACTTATCTACTGAAGTACATACTTTCATAATAAATGCACATGTTTTTATATTTTTCATAGTAATAGGGCCATATATTGTAATAGTAGAGTTTTTTCAAAAAAATATTGTGATAGTGGAGTATATGATCGTGTTGTATGTAGGAATGCCTTGAGTGTATCAGCCCCTTTGTTCTAAAGATTGAATTATGTGTGATACTGTGGGAGTTGAGATTGTTGTGTTATGGATTGCTACCTTCATCTCTTCACAGGTGCCTTCTTGCATTAGGTAGGGGTAGTCACGGTCGGTGTGGAGGCCCCCATGGGAGACGATGTAGGAGAAGGCATAGTCCATGAGACCGCCGCTGCAGCCATTGTTGAATGTGTTGTCGCAGTCGATGAGCTCCTGCTCCGACAGCGATGTCAGGTTCCCTGTCACTATCTGGTTTATCCCCTCCACCGCTGCCACTGTCGAGAATGCCCAGCAACTCCCTGTAGAATAGTGTGTTGAATATTCATCACATACATATTTGGATTCGGATATGAGCATATATGTTATGTATTCGATCCGTTGACAGGTCTATATCACTATCAAGGAATAAGTCTTTGTTTTTCCTTACCACATTGCCCCTGGTCCTTCACATGTGTAACAGCCCCTTTCTTCCTCCAGTCCACAGCCTTGGGCAAGTCCACCACCCCCTCATGCATGAAACTCCCCTGCCCACGCTGGCTCGTCGGCTGAGGCCTCAAGCCGAGGTACCTCTTCTTGAACTCGTCGTGGCTCAGATCGGCGAACTTGTTGAGCCCGAGCCAATAGCTCCTCTCCCTCCGGTTGGTCTCGTCGATGTGCCTCAGGTTGTCTTTGAAGATCCCAAACCTCCTGATCTTCTCTTCTATGGTTGAGTACGACTTGCTGTGCCTCGCCATCCATGACTCAAAGAGGTCGATGAGACGCTCGTCGGACGTCAGGTCGGACGGGGAGTAGCCAACTATGGAAAAGTCATCGGGGAGGGCGCAGTGGCACGCGAGGGCCATGCATGCAATGGTGGTGAGGAGGAGGAGAGGCATTGTAGTGGCCATGTTTTGGTGTGTGTGTGTTTTTTTTGGATGGTGAGTTTGTGTTGGGAGGCTTTGGTTGAAGATGGGTTGTTTATATATAGGCTGTGTTTCTTGAGTAGCTTCAAAGCAAAGTCAGATGGGGAGTGTGTGCTTTTTTGGAGACAAAATGAGGATGGCAAGCCTTGAAGCATGGTTCTCAGGGAGGTTGCTTTGAAGTGTATCCATGGCTTAACCAAGATGGTAGGGGTAAAAGTTAATGTTCTTACCCGTCTTATTTTCAGTACCTATCTGGTTCTAAATGCATTTATCTTTCAATCTTTTGTAATATATATGATATTAGGTCAAGAAATGGGGTTAAAAGGTAAGAGGACTAGAAATATCATGAAATATCATGAATCTGATGAGGTTTCACAAATCAGTCATGTCATTGAAGAATAATAAAACTTGATGAGATCCAGTTTGATGAAATCCCATCCCAGATAAATGGTATCATTTAAAAGAGAAAAATTGATTCATCAAAAAAAAAAAAAAAAAATAAGAGAGAAAAATTGAACTCAATCCCCTACTAATTTTCTTGAGATAGTGGTAACCGTTGTATAATTATGAAATCGGTATAGTATATTATAGGGTTTATTTTTTAGTCCATGTAAACTATATGATTTAGTGATCGATCTCTTACTTCTTCATATTTCAGTTTAAGTCTCTAGATTTAAAGAGTATATTTCTTATTAGTCCTTGGGAGGTAGGGTTGATAAACGAGCCGAGCAGCTCGGGCTCGGCTCGGTTAAAGCTCGTTTAGACTCGTTCGATTAGACAAACGAGCTGAGCTTGAACAATTTTTAAAGCTCGGTTTATAAAAGAGCCGAGCTTGAGCCAAGCCCGAGCCTAAACGAGCTCGTTTACTTAAAGAAAAAAGGGGAACGAGATGAGCCCGAGCCCGAGCTTACGTCACTTTCACATGTATAAGTTGTTGTGATTTGTGAAATGTAACTTCTCAAATGTTAAACAATGTTTTTTTTTAGCTAAATGAGCCCGAGCAGAGCCTTAATTCGAGCTTTGGTTTGGCTTGTTTAACAAACGAGCCGAACCGAGCTTCAACCGAGCTTTTCACGAGCCTAACAAGCCGAGCTTGAACACGAAATGAAGCTCGGTCCCGAGCCGAACCTGATGCTAAACGAGCTGTGCCTGAGCAGGTCAAAGCTCGGCTAGTTTACCACCCCCACTAGGAGGAACTATCCCTAAATTGTTTGTTTTCGTTTTAATCCCTGAGAGACTAAAAAGAATATATCATTTAAATATGGGACTTAAACCGAAATATGAAGAAGTGATGAATCGATCACTAAATCATATAGTTTATGAGGACTTAAAAATAAAAAACCCTATAATATAACCACAATTATCATGTCTTGCCTACCTTCCTTTAGTATGCATTGAGAATCTAGTGAGGTTCATAGGTCCGACTCATTGTCATCCCATTTGGGTAGCGATATAAAGTTCTCAGGATAGACAACTATTCCGGTTTATATAACTATAACAGTGGAATAAGTTGTTTTTAGTTTGTTTGTGTTTTTAGTTATTCTTGTTGAAAAATATAATAATAAAATTTTTGTTTGTTTGGTTCATCATGTATAAATTGTGAAGAAAAGTTGAATAAAATATGGATAAAATGTTATAAAAGATGGAAAAAAATGATTGACTGTACGCCCATCTTACACCAGTGAAAAAAAAAGGGTGGAGTAACACAAATCCAAAGGGGCACCTAGAATATCAATACCAATTTATTCCTTTCTATTCTAACATGTCTATAGGCACCTATTTGTTGTAAACAAACATGCTTTTTGTGCTTATTTTTCTATATTCCATTCTTTTTCACGCCTATTCTTTTAAACAAACAAAATTTTCTCATCCAGAAACAAATAAATGAAGTCCTCCTTCAAGGCGAGCAAAGATTGAATTGAAGGATGAAAAGAAAAGAAAAAAAAAACATTGGAGCCTCATTTTACGTCACGCAATGGAGAGCTGATAGAGAACCAGAGAGTTGTTAGAGAACCAGTATTACATTTTGGTCTCGTCTGAATTAATTCTTCTTTTCGAAATCACCGGTGAATCCTAACAAACACTGATGAAATAGGCATTCTGTGGTTGCGTTTTAAAAATGAAGTTCCCTTTTTTAGTACAAATAAACTAGAATTTAAGAAGCTGAGAAATATCAACTTTTCAAAATATGAATTTTAAAAGGGGTTTTTTAGTTTTAATTCCCCACAAACCATCGTATTTAGCGATCGCCCCCTCCATTCTTTGTATTTGGGTTTTACTCTCCACATTCAAAGGATAATTCCTTTTTACTCCCTATCAGGGACCAAAAAAAAATTAAATAATTTACAGATAGGTCCCTCGCAAGGAGTAAAAAAGAATTATCCTTTAAATGTGGGGAGAAAAACCCAAATACGAAAAATGGACGGGGTGATCGCTAAATACGATGGTTTGCGGAGAGTTAAAAATAAAAATCCCATTTTAAAAGTCATATTGTTAGCTACATATATACTCCATTATTGTTTGATTTTTTTTTTGTAATTTTATGTAAAAGAGTGCAATTAATGTAGTGAAGTATATATTTATCATTATTTATAAAGATAATGAATATAACCTCAAAAAAATTTAAAAAAATACTGGATTTTCCTTCTCAGTTGCTCTAAATTAAAAAATATTAAATTCTAACAAACCAAAACCACGCCAACTTATGGCATCACATCCATGAGAGCAACAAATAATGGTATCACATCAACAAATAGATTAAACAACTATCAGATTTTTCTTTTGTCAGATCTAGTTCCAAGGGGGGAAAGAATCAAACAACTATTTCAAAGTTTGGTGTAATAGCTGCTTTGTATCAGTTAAACCTGAGGTTCACAACAAGCTCCACATGCATCCATTTTTGTTTTTCCTTTCTTTCTATCTTTTCATGCTTGTTTCAAAAAAATAAACTGTGATAGCCATTGCCGTGGAACGAACTTGATGAACACATAGCAAGATCCCCAAAGAAAATTCTCAAAGAAATGAGCCGATGGAGCTTTGATAATTAATGTGGCTCAATCAAGGATAAGAGAATTCATCGTTGTGGCTTCCCGATTGAGTGTAGATAAATCGATACAGAAACAACCCTGGAATCACATCATTTGATCAACAATGGAACCAATTATCGGGTAAAAAAACAGATATGAAAGGAGAGAAACACTTACGTCGTGCCTAGGAAGAATGCAAGGGAGAGATGAAATCCAAATAGGAACACTGAGACCACAGCCGTTAGAATCATCGCCACGGAAGTTGAATACACCTGTGGAAAAAACATTCAAAAGTCATTTCTGAGATTCGTATTATCTTGAATTTAGGAATATTTTCATCTAGGGTTGTATCATACAAGATTTCTTAATGTAAGCATGCCTGCACTGATTTCAGAAGCATTTTTTAACATTCTTTCTTTTGATCCTGTGACACCTTCATCGTATTTGTGTATGCAATTTTTAAGACCTCTGATGCAACAAATCTTACTATAGCAAACTTTCCTCTTCGACTACCCAAAAAACAGGTGTTTGTGCCAAACAAAAAGAACACAAAAATTTTACTTCATTTTCCTTTAGTCTCTTTGTCTTGTTAGAAGAGGGGTAATTTTTTTCCCTCCCCCCATGATTGAACATGATGGAATCATTTTCTATCACTTTCAATGCACAAATAACAGAAAAATTGGTCACACGGGAAAAATATTCCATCACTTTTCCTTTGTCCTTTGACCCAGATTCTTTCACTTCCCTTCATTTTCCATCCAAGATTATGCACAAACACACACTTAACTGCATATATATGGTCTTCATAATTATAGATTGACTGGAAATATACTTCCCATGCCATTTATAGATTGACTGGAAATATACTTCCCATGCCATTCTATCCTAGATTTACAATGATATTAAACCTTGTATGTATAGGGCTTTATTGTGGGAATCGAAAGGAAAGGTGTTCTACTCTCATCTAGATTCACATTTCACCACATTGGCACAAATGGGAATCCATATTCATCATCAACCCATGTAACAATATATGGCATGACAGGACTCGGAAAAGCTGACCTCAAACCATCAGACACGGGAAATGTATTAAATAATTGAATTGGGTTTGGACAAATTTTGCTGATGAATTTACATCAATGGAGAACATATCTATAACCAGCATAGCAGAATTCTTTTCATCAATCCATGGATGTATTTTCAAATTTTGTTTAACAGATTTCTAAGAAGGGAATTTCCATTTTTATCGGGATTTTTCTATGTACTAACCATATAAAAAAGAAGGAATGTGTTACGTCTTACCTTCACAATATTATCTGCATACTTCATCACCATTGACACAGCGATTCCACTGCAAATAGGATTACCATTGATTGGATAAACAAACAATTAAGATAATGTCAACCAAATGCATTTAAACGTAACACACCTGAGCGCGTGATTCAAAATCATGCAAGCAGTGATTAATGAGTAGCCATGGAAAAATCCCCTGAAATGTTTAAAGATGAACCATATAATGATTAATGATCTGCCTCCCCAAAAATAAGAATAAGCATTTAATAAATATTTCGACAACTTACTGATTCATTACAGCATCAAAATCCTGAGTAAGTATCGCAATAGCATTAAAGATCATCCCAAATACATATAACCAAAAGTTCTGCACATTTATATTTCTTGAAGGACGCTTTTTAATGATTGCCTGCATTTAGATGGATGAACAGCAGATTAGCTAGATTGGGTAGGGCCCTTAATATGCTAAATAGCATGCAAGACCTGCAAAACCTATACCATAGAACCTCCTCTTCAAAGAACAGACCTCAGTGTAAACCCCGGCGAAGCCACTTAGAAGTGCCATAACCTGGAAATAGAGATATTTCAGTGTGAGATCGAGTATAGTTCATTGTTGAACTTTTATATATAGATGCTCAGCAATGTGTAGAACTCACAATAGCCATCACCCAACCTTGAAATGGAGTCTGAAGGACGTGATCGGAACTGCATCAGATGATAAAGAATTTATCAGACCTTTGATATATCATGAAAAATGTTAGAACTTTATATATAAATATACACACACTGGTACTAATCTACATAGGTAGGAATCTTCAATTGATTATCATTCGAATGTTTCCCTGTTGATTTTTTTGGAAACACAAAAATCATTTTCCCCTTTTCAAACTTATTACATCAAGAGAACATAAATTTTTTTTGATGAATCGAACTTACGAAGGATTGAGCTGTGCTGTTGTGCATCCTGCACATAATACTATGAATGCAGCCCACTGGACTTCGCTTAACCTGAAATGTTAAAAGAAACATAATGATATGCACCCCTTGTATTGGAAGGGTATCATTTCCAAATTCCCCAAAATAAAATCTGACTTTGTGTTAACAAAGAAAAAATTGAAAAAAAACAAAGCAAAAGTCCTCACTTTTTCTTTAGGATGATCCGGTATAGCACGCCAGTGCTGATGATATTCAGGTTCTTTAGTATCTGATAAGCGGGCGCATCAACATAGGCGAAGATGTAATACTTGAAACAAAAACAAAAAAGTATACCCGGTCAGGATTCTTAATAACGGTAGTTTTTCTAATTATGTATAGCACTCATCAACTAGCCTACCTGTAGAAGGTTTTTAACAAGGTAAAGTGCGGCAGGAATAGGATAAACATTGACTTCATCCCATGACATCTTCAACCTAAGAATGATTACAAAAATAAGACATGGATCATATAATGGATTTATAAGAAATTGATTCAACTAACCCAATCTCACACACTGATCTTATAATGGCTTAGATGAGATATCTATTAATATACACCAAAATTCTACAGACTGGGAAACTCTTTAGTCATGATTTTGACTCAATGATAAGTATACATATTCAAATGATAATGTAACGCCCCAGGCTTACACCACAATTTATCGTCCACTTCACCCACACGGCTCACGTTTTCAAAACATGTCTTGGTACAATGGTTAATACCACCTTGCCTAACAAGGAAAGGTCGTATGTGCTCATATGCGAGAACATATTCTTACATATCAAGATGTGTTTTAAAAACCATGATCCATATGTGCAAAGAGGATGATATCTTGCACTGTAAACATGGGACGCTACATCAAACCCAGCCAACTAAAAAATTAGAACTCGAATATCTATAAGCAAACTTTGAGGGTTTTAAAAAAGTATATAAAGGAGCACTGAAGCAATCATTTCACTGAGACGACAAAAGTAATCCTAAATTTGTTTAGATGTGCAGTCCAAAATCTTAATGAACAAAAGAAAACTTGAATGGAAGCTACTAAAAGGAAAATTAATTGTCCAGAAAAGTATAGCATATTTGGAAAAAGCATCATAAAAATAAAATTCACTCAATCTTTGTCTACTCCAAATAGAAAAAAGGGCTCCATGTAAATTGTGAGCTTGAACATCCAAGTCACTCATAGAAATCACTTAATGGAATGTACATCTTTAAAGAACCATGATATATGGACCAAAAAGAAGTGAAACTGAATGTTAGCTCAGAAGAAAGAGATAAGAATGTTGTTGAATCGCGAAGACATTGAAGAGGTGGTGGGCAGATGAAATTTTATATGGCATTTTACAGAAGTATATCATGCAAGCAAAGTATGGGTTAGGTCTTACAGAATCACTAGATGAGACTAGCATCACCAGTCAAACTAGAAGAAGCGAAGAAATGCTAAAGTAGATGGACAATTAAGAAAAAAAAATAATATGGTAACCATTGAGACAGCAATATAAAAAGATATCAGATGAAACACAGGTTCAAAATTTAATCAGGGAGATCTAACCTGTTATCTTCTGTGACACCTTCAATATTCCATGTTCTTAAAAGGGCAGCAAATGAGAGAGCACATTTCAGAGCCTCCACCTACTTTTGAACATCAGAGTGCAATCAGAAAATTTGAATGACAAAATAACAAGTCAAACTTCAATCAAATTGGATATTTGGAAAACAAATAGAATCACTACTAAATGCACTTAGTAAAGTACAATGAGTTCCTCACCGAAAAATTCGCTGTTGTCACGCTGTACTCATACTTTCCGGCTCTTTTGGACCATACAATCAATATTGCCTGTGAACTAGTTAATACTGTCAAGGCAATCGTTACCACCGACCTGCAGAGATGACAGGAAGCAAAATTTGATCAAGTAATTAGTGCACATGAGTAGACCTTCTCTTACACACACTTCTTACTTGAGCTTCCACTTCGACAAATTTGCCGAGCTTCCTCCAATGACTGACATGGTGCTTGTGGAAGCTGTAGGGAAGAAAATATCAAAGCATTAATGAAAAAGACATGGAAATATTTTTTTTGTAAAGAAAAAAAAGGAAAAAGCTAAAACATCTTCAAAATCAAGTTCCAAAGAAATACCATTTACCTATGAGAGACTTTTTATGTGATTCTTCTATATCATCTTGAGTTGTATCCCCTTCTTTCTCCTAACAATTCTCAAACAATTATAAAATTTCAGTTCAAATTCACAGAGATGCACCTTCTTAGCCCAATTGACTAGCCACATATTCTAAATTTCTAAAATGATGCCTAGAACCCTTTAATGCTGATCAGATGCAAAATTTAGAATAAAAAAATTGAATGAAACAGAAATAACAGATGGAAACAGATTCGGTCCATGATGTATCAGAAATTCCTACTTCACCAACAATGCAATAAGTTCACCTGATCAAGACCATACATAGTAAGTTCAGCTATTGTTTTCTGATATCTCAATTGTGAGAGTACCCAAATTATCAATCATATATTTATTTTTTTAACAAAAATGGTAGACTTTAAAATGAAAATGCTGATGAGTGTCCAAATTCAAGTTATGACCATCTCCAAACCTTTTTTTTATTCGACTGATTTTAATATTAAATTGTCATACACATAAGAACTGAAACATTGTAATCAATCTCTTTGAACCAAAATCTCCATAACAGGAACTGAAACAGAAAACCCAGATAGCACATTCACAAATATAGCACTATTAATTGAGAGAATACTAGCTCTATTTTAGAACAAACCAACAAAATCCTGCGAAAATAAAACTCCCCCATTGAAGTTTCGAAACTACAAAACAAGGAATCAAATCTCAAATCAGAGAAAACCCAATTAAGATAATGGAATTCCTTTTCCATTAATGAGTCTCCATCAAAAGCCCAAATTTACTGAATGAGTTTTCTAACAAACATGGGTAGACTTTAAAATGGAAAAAAAATGCAGATCATATATTCAAATTTCAAGTCATGATGAACTCCAATTATTTTTATTCAATTGAATTTAATATTGAATAAGAAACAAAAATCACCATAAAAAGAACTAAAACAGAAAACCCAGATAGCACATTCACAAATATAACACTTTAATTGAGAGAATACTAGCTCTACTTTAGCTAAAAGCAAACTCCCCCATTGAAGCTTGGAAACTACTAGAAAATCACTCAAATTTCAAATCAGAGAAAACCCAGTTCAGGGTTTCTCTTTTCCATTAATGGGTCTCCATCAAAAACACAAATTGACTGCATTGGAGGGGGAAAATGTCAAAGTTTGCTTGCAAGGATTAATTACATGAAGAAACGAAAAAAAAAAAATTTAAGGGATCAAAAAAAAATTTTAAAAGAAGAGTGACCGAAAATTATACCAGATCTTTGATCTTCCTGTACTCCATTTTCTGAAGTGTGAAAAAAGATCGACAGATCTGAGAATCTGTCTCCGAGTCTCAGCAAGTCATTGTTATATTCATGGGCCTTGTCCAAAGAGACAGAAGGATCCGGCCCAATTTGCATACACCTTGGGAGTGACTATCCCCACCGACCTGTTTATTGAGACCACCAACCAAAAAATTTTCTAACATCAAGTTTTTATTTTTCTCTCAATGAAATTGACTCATCATCCTTCGACTCATCATCCTTCTTCTGCCGATCCCCCACCTCACAACAGTGACAATGACGACAGAGGAGGAGGGAGCAAGGGGTCAAGGGCAGCAGGTGAAGATAGAAGAGATCGGAAGGGAGAGAATAGAGAAGGATGGGAAGGAGGGAAAGGGAGTGAAGGTTGAAGAGAGGAGGCCTAAGGGGGTGGTCGTGGTGGTGACTATAGTGGTGGGATTATGATCCTCATAAAATGTAGGTGGTGAGATTAATAGAGTTGTTGGGGGGAAAAAATGATTAGTGGGAACATTCATTCCCTTGCAGTGTGGTATATTAAATTGTCTTATATACTCTACTTGTTTAGCCCCCATTTGGATAACAATAAATGAATATTTTTTCATTTAGTTGTGTTTTTAGTCATTGTCATTGAAAAACATAACAACAGAGTTTTGTGTTTAGTTAACTATGAATAAATTGTGAATAAATAAATAAATAAAATATAGATAATAATTTATAAAAAAATAAAAGATAATTTGATGTATGAGTTATTCTCATTTATTAGAAGTAATTATATGTGAGTCTCCCTTAGACCAGTAGAATAAATCGAATGAATTTAAAGAAAACCTAAAATATCAATATCAGGCTATTAATTTATTCTCACGTCTTTTAGTATAACTATGCTCAAATATTCCTTGCGAACAATAATTTTTTATTTTATTTTTTATTTTTTTGTACTTCTTCTCTTCTATTATACTCTATTTCTAGTCAAATTTTCTATTCGAAGGCTATTTCAAACATCCACTATCAAACGGGAATAAAATAATCAAAGCAAAATAATTACCTTATATTTTAAAAAGCATATTTAATTTATAGTTTAATATATTTTTTCTAAGCATAGAATTAAATTATTTTAATAGTTATAGATGATATAATATTTCGAAATGCATACCCAAATATCCGCTATAATAATACTCTAAAAAAAAGTGAGAACCATATAACTAAATTGGATCTAATTGTCCTACTAAATTGTGAAAAATTGAACAAATTACAGGTGAAAACAAAATTCTTGTGATTAGGTTATTAATGGAAAGGACAGGTTATCCGTGATAGTGTGTTAAACGTTGCTGTCGCTGGATAGCATTATCCAGTATTATTGGTCTTTGTATGAGAGACGTGGCTTTAAACAGATGGACGACATTAATTGTTTGTAACCGACTTGAAAGATAAAAAGACTTATACGCCCTCCAAACCGTTAAAAACGAGGAGTTAACAAATGAAAGACAAATCTATTTCTTTTGTAATGTAACAATAAATGCTAAAATATATTCTTTAATAAGTATTTTAAGGGTTTTATCATTGATTAAAAGAATTTATTTATATCAATAGATAAAATATTTTCTTATTTCATTTTAAAATATCATCTACATTATGCTAAAATGTCATTACTCATGCTAACAAAATATTATATATTTTTATAGATAATAAAATATCTCATATTTTACTATCTTTATTAAAAATATGAGTCTTGTTTTACCCAATCCCAAAAATCATTTTACAATTCCTCTCTAGATCATATATTATATGTTTTTATGGAGATTAATTTAAATGCATTTTAAAAATATATAATAAAGAGAGTAGTGGTATTTTGGGCAATTTTAAGTTGTTTTTGAGTAATTTTTATCAAATTTCTTAAGAAAATTAAGAAATAAATAATGTATTTGGCAATTGGCATATTTTAATACGGTCACTATCCATGAATTTAAGGGTGTTTTAGGAAATAAAATTATGCAGTTGCTTCTTTTTTAACTGTTTTCAATGCCTGGCTTTATAAAGGATTTCGAGCCCAACAAACCAATGACTTACCAAAATTAGACAAAAACCAGGATTTCTCAAAGGAGAGTGAGAGAGACATAACGAACAAAAATCGCGATTTTCACGTCCATTTCTGTTGTCTTCAAAAATCTATGTTGGTTTCTTTCTCACTTCTCTTGAATTTTGAAAGCTTTTGAACATGTCCTCCCCTCAACTGGGTGTCCACTGTTTTTTAATTTGAGATTCTGTTTTAGCTTTCACTGATGAAGCTTTTGGAAACCCATTTGTGTTTCAGAGTGGAAATCACGATATTCGTTGGAGGCGATTGAAAAAGGAACTGCTTTTTTTTGTAATTCGTGTACTCTTTTTAAATGGATAACTGAGTTTCTACAATTTTTTTGTGGGGGGACGAGACCTTACATCAAATGCTCCTCTGTTTCATCATTGTTTTTGTTTTGCAGCGTTTTAAAGTTCCTCCATTAAAATCTTTTGCGATATGGGTTTGCTTTGTTTGGTAGTGTACAGACATGATTTTGCCTCTATAGATCAGTTGCTCTCGCTTTCTTTAGTAGGCTCTGCATAATCTCTCTGTACTTTCATTTTTGAGCTCTGCTTTATTATTCAATTTAATTGGTATGAGAAACCCATTTTGAATTCATGTGAAAATTTGTTCTTTCTGATCTAGGTATTGTCAAAGATGACACTTTTTCTTCAATCGGCGGAGGGGATCGTCGAGGAGATCGCAAAGGTCCACCGATCACTGCCGTCGAGGCCGGGCATCGATGAAATCGAGGCCGCTCTCTCGCTGGTCCACGACATGGACGAAGAGGAGCACTCGAGGCTCGAGTGCCTTTCGAAGCAGAACAAAGGCTTCGACGTGCCTGAAGAGCTCTTCTTTGTGCTTCAACAAATGCAGAAGAGTCTACTTGTGTATCAGAATAAGGAACAAAGGAGAGAGCCTCTGAAGCTTCTCGATCTCGAAAACGTTCACAAGTTGTTCGATGAATTGGTTCTACGGGCATCAAAATGCCTACCCAATTTGACGAACTCTGTGACCGCTTCGGCAAATGCAGCGAGTGCCTCTTTGTCAGTGCCTGATTCATCTGATATTGTTTCAACAACTAAATCTTTGGTGACTTCTTCAGTTTCTGGTGAGGTTTTGATTTCCTTTTTGGAAAAAAATTGAATATGTCGATAGCAATAGTGATAAATGATTTGTTTGGTTAGATTGCTTAGTGTGATTTTTTTTCCAATATTGATAATTAAGAAAGCATTTTATACAACATGTTAAGTATCTATGGTTAAATATGAGTGTTTTGGTTGTCATTTGAGGTGAGTTAGTCAAGAAGGCTCATTTTTTTGAAGGATCTAATTATTTTCTGTAGTTTCTTTACATGCAATTCCATATTGTTTATACCTTGGTTTGAATAATGGAATTCTAAAAACCTACTCTTTCGTTGTAAAAGTTTTTCTTGTGAAGTTGGTGTTTAAATTGATTCTTCGAGGTTCAGGAATAGCTTTGTATTGCATAGTTCTAATGATCAACTATGTCGCATATGGCCCATTAAGAGGATTATTGGCTGGGCTAGCCAAGATCCTAATAAAAATATGTGGGGTAGTGGGTGAGGAGAGTATGTACCATGGTTTGTTCCCACATTGCCTAACGAGGGAAGCTAGTATGTGTTTGAAAATAACTCTTACACATCAATACACATTTTAAAACTGTGAGTTCGATGAAGAACAAAGTATGCACTGAAATGTAACAATATGTATTGGAGTTTGCCTGCTATACAGTGTAGTGTGAAGAGTGGGGTGAGAGTCCCACACCCCCTATATGGGGAAGATAATAATGTGTGCTTATACATTACTTACACACCAAGGCATATGACATTAAGCTCAATGAAATAATTTTTTCCGCCAACCTATCGAGTAAAAATTAGTTCATCCACAAATTTTTATCAATAACTCTGCATGTCCTACTAATTGATAGTGGTGATGTTATTGTCAACCTTTTGTGTCTCACCAATATTTACTTTCTTTTTCCTTCCATGTGGTGATGTGTAGGTGAAGGTAATCAGAAACTCAGTCTGATAAAACTAGCTAATTTGATTGAGGTCTCTGCAAAGAAAGGATCAAAAGTTCTTGACCTCCAAAACAAATTAATCGAGAAGATCGACTGGTTACCCCATTCGATCGGGAAGCTCTCCAACCTAATCACTCTTGATCTATCCGAAAATCGCATCACAGCATTACCCACCACAATTGGAGGCCTTTCTTCTTTGACAAAGCTCGCCCTCCATTCAAACAGCCTCTCCGAACTCCCGGAGACCATCGGAGACCTCTCCAACCTCACCCATCTCGACTTGAGAGCAAATCAACTGACGTCTTTGCCTTTCTCGATTGGAAAACTATCACGTCTTTCAGAATTTGACCTGAGCTTGAACCGAATGACAGTAGTCTCGGACGCGATTGGAAGCCTCATAAGCTTGAAGAAGCTGAATCTTGATATGAACGATATCGAAGAGCTCCCACACACAATTGGCCAATGTGCCTCTCTCATCGAGCTTCATATAGATTACAACAGATTGAAGGCTCTTCCTGAGGCCATCGGAAGGCTTCACAAGTTGGAGGTCCTCTCGCTGCGCTATAACAATGTGAAAAGTTTGCCCACAACGATGGCGTCTCTATCCAGTCTGAAAGAGCTTGACTTGAGTTTCAATGAGCTTGAAGGGTTGCCGGAAAGCCTGTGCCTTGTAACTACGTTACTCAAGCTGAATGTTGGTAACAACTTCTCTGATTTGCAATGCCTACCAAAGTCGATTGGGAATCTCGAGGCGCTGCAAGAGCTTGATATGAGCAATAACCAGATACGGTTTCTGCTAGACTCGTTTGGGATGTTAGCACAGTTACACGTGCTTAAGGTGCAGGAGAATCCATTGGAGGTGCCGCCAAGGGGAGTGGTTGAAATGGGTGCTCAGGCGGTTGTTCAGTACATGATCGAATACGTCGCGAAGAGGAATGTGAAGGTACAAACAGTGAAGAACAGGAACACTTGGGCTCAATTTTGCTGCTTGTCCAGCTCTGACTATGGTAGACATGATGGCTTGGACTGTGCGAAAGCATGATTGTTGAAAAAGTATACTTGAACTGTAAGTCTAGAATCAAAATTTGAGGTTATAACCACTTACCCTTTGTATCAAAAAATGTTCCATTGTTAGGCTGGTGTTATACTTTGTATCCATGTAGTCTTGTATGTATCCGACATGGTATATGCTCTGTCAAATGAAGGGTATAATTTTTCAATTATTTTATTATTTGATCTATACAATTGACTATACAACATTTTAAGAAAATATATGTTTCGTTACATGAAGTATACACCTTAAAAAATCATAATATCTGAGAAGTGCTAATGGGGTATTGTGTTTAATTTTTTTTTGTGGTTATTTCATGTTCAACTCACTTCTTGTTCATGAGTTTTTGTGATATATTGTGCTAGGAGGGTTTAATGACTGTTAATTTCATTCTAATCCAAACTTGCAAAGTTTTATCTGTTCATTAACAACACACTTTCATAAGCCATTCTCACTTTCAAGGAAAATGAGGTAATTTTGCACTACAATGGATTTGGATCATTTCAAATCATATACAATTACAAAGCATTGAATGTGAAATATACATCTAAGTTGGGTGAACTGAAAAATTAGAAGGCATTTGTTCATGTTATAACAAATTAATTAAACTGATTAAAGGAATACAAAATCTTTTTCTATTTGAAAACTTTAGGAGCGGGTTAAAAAACCCCTGAAACATGGAACCCCACCCCCCATTTCTGGGGTGGGGTTTTCATCTTCAGAAAAGAGAGAGAGAGAGAGAGACTTTCCCGCCAAATCTCTCACTCACCCTGTAGAAGAACCTTCAAAACCCTAATTATACAATCTCATCTTTTAAGAATTCTCTCTCTCTCTCTCATAATTCTCCAATCAATCTCAGTCTCCTCTACCCCTCAAAGAGATTCGGGCGATCGAATCGGCGTCCCCTCCCCAATGACCGCAGCGTCCGCTTCGACGGCGACGGTCTCCTCCTCACGAAATCCGTCGAGGTGAGAGTGACAGACATCGAACCTTCGTAGTGATTTTCGTGTCATAACATGTTTCAATCTTCATAAAATGTTGCATTTTCAAAGGCCCGTGCTTCGGGATGGGTGGCGGTCTCTAATTTATGACTCGAAAACCTCAAGGAGCTGCTCCAATGGTAAAGGTAGGCGGCATCGGAGGATCTGTTTCGAAGCCTAGTAAGGAAAGATGTTGTGGGAAAAAAAGGAATGGCAAGGGTGTTTGCAGCGATTATCATGCATCGCGAAAGCGAATTTATCCCCGTGAAAATCTTGGCGGAATACAAGCGGGCGATGGAGATGGTGGTCCCATTGAGAATCGCGTTGAGGATCCTTACATTGTGAGTGTTTCTTCTGTCCCACCTGTTAGTTCTGTACAGAATGACACAAGAACACGCCGAAGAGATCTGGGTAGTTTTGAGAATTGGTTGAGATTGTTGTTTAATAAGCTCTCTGGGTCCGTTGATCCTGTTTTTGATTCTGTGAGCGTTAAACATAGTGGTCTTTGGTCTGGTCATGGAAGAAATCGTAGCTCGTGTTCATCCCATCAATTAGAATGTTTGTCCCCACTTCCCAGGATGTCTGATTCAGAGTTTTTAATAGTGAAATTCCCAAATTTGGAGGGAATGAGTTCACGAGGATTTGAGTTTTCTCACTTAGACAACTGTGAAATGTGCAGTGATGGATTGGATGACACAATGCCCCTCTCTGAAGTTGTTGATCCGTCGAATTGTCTCCTGAACTTTGAGGAGGAGGAACACTTTTTTGTGAATGCGGATGAGAAAGTCATGTACGCTGACAATGTAAACTCATTTTCATTGGGTTCTCCCAGTGATGAGCATAGAGAAACTGTATCCAAGTACACCCTTACTTGCCTATTTCAAAACTATGGTTAATTCTGATGTTAATTTACAGTCTGCCTCTAAAGAAGGGTGCTGTGAAGTGGTGGATACGAAGTATGATTTAGTTACTCAATCTTTGTCTAGGCCTGCTGAAGAATGTATTTGCACGTTGAACACCGAAGATCCAGAGATCCCTTGCAATGATGATGCCTATTCACCAATTCAGATATTTCTTCCAGTCCCCTACTGTGAAGAACTGAATGTAACCATAGAAACCCAGGACGCACCAGCAGAACCACACTGTCCTTCCAAGAAGATAGGATCACCACCAGAAGCTCCTTCAGTTGTGGATGATGGAAATATGATGGAGGAGTTGGCCAAGAGCTGTTCTGGACAAAATGGATCTTTGGAATCAACCACAACTTTGTCGATCTCTGATCAAGAGAAACAGCTGTCTGCCAGTGTAGATGAAGTGCTTTGTTATCCTGACATTGATGCCCTGGTAAATATATTTCCTTTCATTTGAGCTAGTAATGGCCATTAGATAGTGATTATATGAAGAATCTTTTATTATTTATTGCTTGCAGATTCTTAGTATGGATTTGGGTATAGATGATCGGGAACCATGCCCCTTCAAGGAAGGTATCAGTGTATATTCTGAAGCTTTTTATATTTGGAACTGTTGTATATTTGGCTCTGAAGTTCATTAGAATTTGCTGTATAACTCATCTTATTAATGTAAATGTATGGATAATCTTGTTTACCCTCCACTCAATCTCTCTCCTCCTTTCCCTCTTCCTCGTGCTTCTCATGTTACAGACCAGACATTAGATAGATAATAGATACTATGTTATCTATAATTATCCTTTATTTATTCAGCCATTGGGAATGGACTTTGTGAATTTGAGCTATTTCTGTGATGCATTTTTGGGACATGAAAATTCCTTTAAGATCCTGGAGGCACTTTGTATCCTATCAAATTTGCTATCCTTTGTGCATCTTTTTTTATCCATAAATACCCCATGTTGATAAATGTGTATATTCTCCTGTAAGCCATTATTCATTGTACTTGAATTTGACTTGTACAAAGAATATTCAATAATTCATCATTTTTTATTGTGTGAATCGTAGTGTCAAGGTATCACAATTCTGATACAAATGGAAGGCTGGAGCAAAGTGCTCGTGTGTATGTGAGGAGAGCTATTGCATCTCATGGAGCTTTAGCAGTTTTCTATAGCTGTCATTTAAAATATTATATCAAGAAACCTGAGGTACTTGTATTATGTATTTTATATTACAATTGCTGTGGATTCATGCTGCATTCATTTAATTTGTGTGCCATTTAACACTAACCCTGTGTTTTTTTTCAATACCATTTTCTGACATCACCCTTTGGTATGCCATTAATCATCACATAACATTCAGCTTTATTTCTAGATAATTGATATAATTTTTCAGGATTCATCTATAATTGAGCATTCAACTTGTTGACAGTGACCAAATATTTGAACTTCTAATATCATCTGCATGTGCTCTTATCCGCCCCATCATTACTGTTGTCATACCTGAAGCAATAAAGGACTGTGTAGGTCTCGCTTGGGAGAGGGACAGAAGATGTACATGTTAACATAGACTTGGGAAGAGAAGGCCGTGCAAATAAAATATCTCGCCATCAGGTAACAGTTGTCTTGCAATTTGTATGAAACGTGTGCATATTGTTATAAACCATGCTCTGGAACCACCATACAAAATCCTATAAAAAGATGAACAGAAATGCTGGGCATATGAAATTATGAAGCTTGGTTATACACATATATAGAACTGAATTGTTTGTAAAAATTGAAAGACTGGTGAAGTACAACAACAAATCTGTTGTGCGACATAATTGAGAGTGAGCGAGCTTAGCGATTTCGTGCAATGCAGCCTTTATGGTGACTACAACACGTGTTTACTAATTTATGCAGGCAATTATAAAAATGGATGAAGATGGATCTTTTTCCATAAAAAACACTGGAAAATATTCAATATTTGTTAACCGCAAAGGTGATGGCTAATCAGTGTTGCAATCTTAGTTCGAGCTGTTTGATTGAGGTATGTGAGATGGTGTTACCTAACTCTCCTTTCTGAAGGTTCTGTTATATTGATGGTTAATATCTCTCTCTTGGATGATACTCTCGGACTATGTCATGGAGATATTTTTTAACTCTATAAACTAGCTTTTGTAGGAAGCATGTACGCAATAATTTTTTTGGGTGTTTAATACTCCACTTAGCCTTTTTAATTGATGAAATTTATTGGATGAGAAAAATCTATAATTATTGCCTTTTAATTATACCTATGTGCAACAATTTTCCGCTAATTTGTGTTCTTGATATGATAGTCTGTGGGAAAGTTTCATGACCTTCCTTCTCCTCGTGCTCTCATATCTCTTCATTGTTGTCCTACATGATTCCTCCATATTCATTTAACTAATTATGGAGACATATATTGCCTTTTTTTTCTCTCCAGTCTTAGTTGATTGAACTTTTGTTTTGACATTAAGTATATAATTCAATATGTTATATGTGAAGTTTTGCAGTGCGCCTGGTATTCTTAAATTGTTGCACAGTTTTCCAGGCTTCTTTGAATGTACATCTTTTTTTAATGGACATCTATATACCTATAACAATAACTTATTGCATCTTTTCACATTATGCCTTCTTTGTAATTTTTTTTTTACTAGGAACCAAAGAAGCTGAGTTACTTCTGTTTCATGAATCACACATTGAATTGGTAACTGTACACACCATTCTGTCAACTGGATGTATAGATTTGCCTACTTTGGTCTCGTATGACAGATCAGTTAAAGATGAATCATGCCCTCCCTTGTGTTAAAGAAGATACTGTAGCTTTAATTTATAATTCCACGAAAGCTTGCATTTTCTTGATACTGAAAACGGGATATTCCATTGATGTTTAAGAACATTTTAATCGTTCTGATAAGCTGTGTAACATTTAAAAATCCTCGAATTGTATGCCATTGTCTGAAGACTCGGCCGAGAATCTTTGAGTTTTCAATTTAAAAGATTTTCCAATTTCAGTAGAATCAATATATCCAAGTCCAACTTTGACTTCTCACTTGGTTGAAACCTTACATACAATGCAATGCCATAGAAGTACTTATTATATCACCATATTAAATCAGTTAGGCTTTGATTAGACATTTCGAATTAATTAAATTGGTTCTAATGAATTGGTTTCTCTGCTTTGCAATTGCAGGTGAGAGGCATGACATTTGTGTTCGAGGTGAATCAGAATTCTATGAATCATTACATCGCAGATGTCATGGAAGGGAATAGCCAAGATATGAAGGCAAAATTTGAGTGGTCACCGGCAAATAATTGAATCACTACATCGGTGAGTGCTTGCACTTCTGTCTGATCATTAAGACCATTTTTTATGTTCTCTTTATCTGAAATAGGTTTATTTAGCTTCTTCATTCCTGCATGAATCTGCCAATTCATGAGGGGCAGTATATTCTGATCAGTCCCCACTATGTGAAATGTATATACTTAAACATCAAAATATACCACATCAAAATATACTGAATCTCCTCTTCTTTGTACTTCATTTTTTATTAGTGAGTTCTGCCTCATACCCTTATTGCCTAATGCTCTGAATTTATTGATTAATTCACGTATTAAATGCATAATTAAAAGTTTAATTCCCTGTTAAATCATGTCACATTAACAATGCTTGTCTTAATAAATAATTCACGTTATTAAACGAATGAAATATGTATTAACTGTATAGTACGTAGTTTAATTCAGGTCTTGTATAATTCGAACTAAGTTTTTGTAATGTTATGATAATAACATGATTGAGAGTTGATGGATTTGATATAATATTGATGATAACATGACTTTATGTCACAAGTAATTTTTGTTTTTGTAATTTTTGTTTTTGAATTTAATATTGATAACTTTAGTATGTTTTGATAATATAACATGGTTGAGAGATGATGGATTTAATTTAATATTCAAAATTATCATTAGCAATATATATATTAAAAAAAATTGTACGGTCAGTAGAGACCTGGTTGGGGCACCTGAGGCTCTTGCAAACTACGCGAGACATACACATGCATGGTCTAACAGAGGCCTTGTTAGATAATACTATTAGGTGTATTTTGGCTCCACATATACAGAGTTTACAATCATGTATTAAGGAGGTATTTATATACAATGCGTATTAATACAGATGTATATTGACATTTTGAGTTACATGGAAGCTTGAGCCCTAGTTGGGGCCTTTTATTCCAAAAAAAAAAAAAATTTGTAGGGGCTGAACGTTATATTTAGTAGATGAATTTTTTATTTATAAAAAATTAAAATATGTGAGGCTTGTATTTGGAGCTGTATTTGGGGCTGTATCTGGTATTATCTTTACATTTATTAATCAAGTATATATTAGGTTAAAACGGTATATTATCTAACTAAATAAGATACAAAATGTATGTACACACACAAGTATATATTTCATTCGTTTTTCTTATAATAAAAATGCATGTTTTTCTAGTATATGATTTTAGAAAGAGTATTGTTACACTTTTTTTTGGGGTTTTTTAGTTTTAAGTCCCTACAAATCATCATATTTAGTGATCGATCTATCACTTTTTCGAATTTAGGTTTTAGTCTCCAGATTTAAAGGATAATTCATTTTTAGTCCCTGAGAGAGACTCTATATGTGTCTCTGATAATAGAATTATAACTTAAATACGAAGAAGTGAAATCGATCACTAAATATGAGGACTTAAAAATAAAAAAAATCCTTTTTTTTAACATCAATTACAATCCTATATGAATCAATATAAATTTTT
The DNA here is from genome assembly GCA_030737845.1 of Acorus calamus. Lineage (NCBI taxonomy): Eukaryota > Viridiplantae > Streptophyta > Magnoliopsida > Acorales > Acoraceae > Acorus > Acorus calamus. The sequence goes on along the minus strand of CM060863.1, from coordinate 31,241,584 downwards.
AATATTTTTTATAAATGTATCATTTATGCAATTTATTGAATTAAATATTTTATTTTTATAAAAAAAAGATATGATATATATTTTTTAAAAATTTAATAAATATAGAGTTGAAAAATAGGTTGTCCTTTTAGAAATTTTAAAAAAATTGAATCCGTCACTTTCAAATGGGCCCCACGGAGAACCACAACGATTCGTCAGAGATTGGACGGCCAATATCTCAACGAAATCAACCAATCAACACCATCCAACCGTCCGATCCCTCTCGTCTAGAAGGCCAATTTCGTCTTTTCCGCTTCACCATTTGGCGCCCTTTTGTCCACTCTCACACGCAGCGAGAGCGACAAAGAGAGAGAGAGAGAGAGATGAAGAACAGAGAAAGGAATCAATCGCTGAAGGCGTCTCTGGTGGTCTTCGGTGGCCTACTGTTCGGATGGATGGCGATCGAGATCGCCTTCAAGCCCCTCCTCGACAAGGTACGCGGCGCCATCTCCAAATCAGACCCCTCCCGTGACCCCGACGACGACGAGGGTGGTGATGGAGCCTCCGCCTCGGCAGCGGATCCTTCCTCGTCTTCGCCTCCGCCTCCGCCTCCACCGTCCGATTGATCGATCCGGTGGTCCTTGTTCAAAGGTAATGACAGCCTGAAATCCGTCCTCTGCCCCAATCGATGAATTCTAGGGTTTAATTCGATCCATCGATGTATTTGGAATTATTAGGGTTTTGTTTGGTTTTATGTTCGATTCGATGATGGTGTTGAAGAATCTGAATATGAGCAGTCTATGGAGATCATGTTGATGTTTAGATTATGAGCACTAAATTTGCATGCTTTCCTGATATTGCAGTTTTGTGAGTTTTCGTTTTGCGTGTGATGAGGAATGAAAATGTGTTGATATTGTATGCCGAGGTTATGTGAACTGTGAGGTTGAACACAATTAGGTGCGCAACAATTTTTTTTTAAAATTTCTTTAGATAGGATGGTTTTATTAGAAGATATGTGGAAAATTGGTTTCCATGAATGGGTGACAATAAGGAAACCTAATATCGAAAACTCTCCTCGCTAATATGAAACAATTCACAGAGGGTCTTTTTTTTTTAATCTTGAAAGGGTATGGAAAGTCCTAGGCTTACACACAAAGATATTGTCTGCTTTGTCCATCTACAGGCTCACGACTTTAAAATCCACTTAGTCTGTAAGAGCGGTGTGTTGCAAAACCATGGTGCGGTTCTCACCTCACCACTCATTCCTCAATGGATCATATGTGACCGACCACCCCCCCCCCGCGGACCTTAAGTGGAAGTAGCCAAATAGGAATATAGTGTTTTGATGAAAGTAATTCTAGCCAAAACAGTGAGGAGTTCGACTATGCATATTGTGCTGGAATGCTAGGTGGCCAAGCAGGTGTGGAACCTTCTTAAATGGGCATCGGATATTGATGTTAACTTCACAACTCTTGAGGGCATGTGGGAGGCGGGGAAGAAGATGAGAACACCAGGTGATAGAAGTGTCAAAGCCAAGATTTCTCAATCTTTTATTCCACGGTGACTTGGGCTTTCTGGTTATCACACAACCAGTTCATTTTGAGGGGAAGCAGGTGTACACGGAGAATACTTGGGAAATGGTAATGGGTTTTGTCAAGAATTGGGATTTACACTGTGTTGGGGCAAGCAGAGTGTTGTATTCGACTTGGGTAAGGCACAGGTAGAGCTCTCTTCTTCTGCTGTCTTGCCCAACCAATCACCTCTGCTTTGCTTTTATTTTCTTTACCTGTTTTGGGCACTTACCTTTAATATAATTAGGGCCGAGTGGAAAAAAAATTTTAGTCAAATAATCACCCACCTCTGAGCACTATTGTCATCAATCCTTCCTTCTTCCCTTCAGTTTTCCCATTGTAACATTTGAGGAGATTATAAATCTTGAATCATAGCTTTTCCCAACAAGTGAGTGATGTTGGAGCTGTTGCTTTGCTACTGTGTTCTAATTTTGGTACGCCACATTTAGTCTTGATTCCAAATCACAGTTTTTTTTTTTCAAGAGCAGCATCTATCATCTCTGATAAGTCTATCATATAATCCCAACTAGAGTAAATATTTAGATATATTTATATATGAAAATATTTGTATCCACTCCCAATCCTGAAAGTTTTTAATTCAAATATTATTTATCTAGTTGTTGTCGATATATCTTACATTTTAGTAGAAGAGGACCTGCCTTGGAAGGTGGGTGAGGGTTTAAATGCTTGAATTTTTGTAATGGTAATTTAGTCTTTTATATCTCTATTTCTTTTTTCTTTCTTTTTTTTATTTTCTTTTTTTTTTGTTGGAGTTGAGAGAGAATATAATTTTGGGGGATTTTTTTTTTTTTTTGAGAGAGGGACTATATGAGAGGGGCCGAGTGGTTTTTTTTTATAGTTTGATTATTTGATAATAGCAAAGCAATTCCTCATGCGGAATAGTACTCCATTTGAAGAGAAATAATAAATATCTATGTATAATTGTACAAGAACCAATGAAAAATACAAGCCCCTGTTGTGCTTTATGCACTGATCAAGAGCTCAGCAACTTAACCTCAACAGAACTGCATCCACCACTCCCGTCCGCCACCCTTCGCCTCGCCAACTCCCTCACCATCTCAACCCGTCCCCACCGTCCCACCCCCGCATACACGTTCGAGAGGAGCACGTAAACCCCTCTGCCTTGCGGCCCCATCTCGACCATCCGCTCCTCCACCCGCTCCGCCACATTAACATCCCCATGGATCCTGCACCCACCCAAAAGCGCTCCCCAGATGGAGACATCCGGCGGGACCGGTATTGACCTCACCAGCCTCTCCGCCTCCGTGAGCCGCCCCGCCCGGCTCAGGAGATCAACCATGCACCCATAGTGCTCCACCTTCGGATCAATCCCGTGCATGGTCCTCATCAACTCAAAGTGTCTCTGCCCCTCCTCAATCAACCCCGCGTGGCTGCAAGCGGACATGACACCGATGTATGCCACGCGATCCGGCGATATGCCTTCATCTTGCATCTCCTCGAAGGAACTCAGCGCGTCCGACGCTCGCCCCTGCTTTGCGAGCCCCGTGATCATGCTCGTCCAAGCCACCAAGTCCCTGCTTCCCAATCCACGAAAGACTCTCCTCGCGCTCGCATCGTCTCCGGTTTTCGCGTACATGTCCATTAGAGAAGTCCCGGTCACGACATCTCCTCCTCCTCCGATGCTCGTCTTCTCGAGGTAGGCGTGGATCGCTCGGCCCAAGTCCAACGACCCCAATCGGGCGCTGGTGCCCATTGCTTCCAAGACGGTCACTTTATCGATCTCCACGCCTTGCGCCTGCATCTCGAGGAGCAACTCGATCGCCTTCTCCGGCCGGCCGTGCAAGCTGTACCCGCCAATCAATGCGTTCCACGACCATGTGTTCCTGCACGGCATTCTCTCAAAGACGTTGCGGGCGACGTCTAGGCATCCGCACTTGCCATACATGTCTATCAAAGCAGTTCCGACGACCGTGTCCGTCGTCGAATTCGACAGCGTGAGCCACCGATGGACTCTCTTCCCATTCTCCAAGTCCCGCGTCCGCGCGCACGCGGACAGCACATTCACCGCGGTCACAACGTTCGGCGCAACGCTCGCCACCTCCATTTCAACAAACATCTTCACGGCCTCGTCGGGCCGCCCGTCGTTGACGTACCCGTCGATGAGGACGGTCCAGCCGACGACGTTGCGGTTGGGGACCGTCCGAAAGACCCGATCGGCGGAGCCCATGTCAGCGCAGCGCGCGTACATGTGGACGAGGGCGGTGGAGACGTAGACGTCGGCGTTGAACCCGGTCTTCGAGACGTGCGCGTGGACGCGCGAGCCGAGGCGGAGGTCCGCCTTGCGCGCGCACGCCTGGAGGGCGAAGGGGAAGGTGAAGTGGTCGGGGGAGAGGCCGCAGACTTGCATGTGGGCGTAGGCGGAGAGGGCGTCGTCGGGGCGGTCGGCGAGGGAGAGGCCACGGATGATGGAGTTCCACATGTAAGGGCTCGGGCGGGGGACGCGCGCGAATATCGAGAGGGAGTAGTCGAGGAGATGAGGTGCATCGGAAGTCGTGCAGCGGTCGATGAGCTTGCTGAGGGGGACGACGTCGTTGCGGGCGAGGCCGGAGATGATGATGTGGCCGTGGAGCTGCTTCAGCTGCCGGAGGCCGTTGCATCTCTCCAGTAGGAAGAGTACACTGTCTCTTCTGTTCATGTGGCCTTTTTGTGTTTGCCTTCACTGAATTCTTCTTTTCTCTTGCTCTGGCCCTCTGGGACATATACAGGAGTCTGGGGGTAGTTTTGACATTTAGCCCCCATTTGTTTCCGGTATAATCCCCCCCGGATAATCTTGGATAAGAATTTTGGAGTGTTTGCTTAGCCCGGATAACTCCAGATAAATTATGTTAGAATAAACTTTGATAAAGTGATATATGAATTCCAATTAACCTCTGGAATTAAAGTTATCTAAGGTTATTCGAATATGTAGACCCACTGTCAAATCAACTGTCATCACCTCTTATAAATCACTTGTCAAATCAACTATCATTATTTTTTTACCATTTATACATCTTTATCCATACTTTATTCATATTTTACCCAAACAAGAAAACATTTATTCTTACGTTTACCAACGAGAATAATTCAAAACACAACCAAGCACAAAATCACTTTATCTTTATTTATACTCACTTGTGCTCGGATAAATGTATACCCTAGAATAAAATCTATCCTTGTTCCAAACGGGGGCTTAGAGTTGTTGAACATGTTCTGGTTTTGACCAGGGGATAAGTAGTGGTACAAGACGATAGTGGTGGGGATAATAGTCGGAGAAGAACTTATTTTGGTTGTTAAAAACATAGTCCGGATAAAGTAAGATAGTTGTCCCATTTGAAAATAAAAATTTGGTTATTTTATTCCACTTAAGTGTTGGAATGTTATTTATGTTTTTTTTTACAATGATTTATTTTGATAAATGTGAACAATGATGAAATTGTTATCTTTTAAAAAAAATTAAGATAATAAAGACTGGTTTGATGTAATTTTAATATAATATTTTTTTAGACCTCCTTCTCACATACTCTATCAAAATTGAATTTTTGAAAATGAGAATTTTTATTAGAGTTATCAATCTAGTCCCAATCATCTTATGATGCAAAAATGCTGGACAATTCTCAATAGGAGAATGATGTTATCACATTCTCATTGCAATGACTTGTCAAAAAAAAATTCTCATTGCAATTTTTGGATTACGTTTCAGTGACGGGTGACAAGGATGATAACTATTCCATACATAATTTTTATCTAAATATTAATTTAAAGTGATATCATTTTCGTAGAAATGATTTTTTTTTCCACAAAAAAAACATTTATATATTTTTATTGCAAAAATGAAATATTCGTTTTATTCATGACTCGCCAACTCCATGAAAAAAAGGAAAATCACCAACACCACCCAACCATTTAGAAAACTCAATCTAACCCAAAAAAATAAATAAAAATAAAAATAATCCGATGGCCCGACACGACGCTCGCTTCATCTCTTCGAATACGATCAAGGGTTTTTTTGAAAAAACCCCAACCATGGATTCCTTCCCTTTTCAGAGCCTCAGATCGAGGTCCAGCTCCGGCACCTCGCAAGCCCCCCCTCCGCTTCCCTCCTCGCTCGAACCCGTCGTCCCCGGCGACCCCGCGCACATGATCCCATTCAGAAGGTCCGCCGTCGACGCCTCACTCGGCGGCGACGCCTCCTTCACCGGCGCAACAGGTTCTTGACCCACCCTCTGGTTGGCGAAATGCCACCACGGGTTCGCCGCATCTGCCGCCTGCCCCGCCTTCGGCGGCGGCGCGTTCATCGGCCTCTGCGCGGACGACCGCGGCGCGAACATGGGCGGCGGCGGCGGTGGCGGGCGGAGGACCTGCGCGCGATTGGGTTGTTGGCCCGCCGCGTGCGCGCCGAAGAAGGGCGCGCGCGCTTGTTGGGGCGGTGGCAGCGGATGGGTCGGACGGGGGTGGTCCTGGTCCCGCCTGTGGACGGCGGGGTGGTTGACAAGCGCGTGGAGGTTGACGATCGGTCTCGTGCAGTGGGGGCATTGGAAGACCGGCGGGGGGATGCCGTTCTCGAAGATGACCACGTCGTTCATGGTGTAGTTCATGAGGAAGTCGTTGTTGTTGATATTGATGCGGTTGTTGTTGTTGGTGTCGTTCCTTCCGTTCATCATTGAAGCGGAACAATGGAGAATTCGAGACTCTCAAGAGGGGGAAGGAACAATGTGATGTCTAGATGGGATATATAGTGAATTACGTGACGGCTTTTTTAGTATGTGATTGTCTAGAGGCAAGGCGTAACGGGCTTTCCTTGTGTGGTATCGGAGAAATCTATAGTCTTGTGGACGATGGTTAGACGGGTATCCGGGCTCGAGCATTGAAGGCGGGAGATCTCGGTGTCATCCATAGATGGTGAGTTTTTTACTATGAGAATCTGTGGTGTAGATCGAGGACAATCAATACACGGTTTCCTAAGATCGATCGGAGTAATTGGTGATGTTGTACTGGTCTGGGTGTCAGAGTGTGAATGTGATTTACCTGTTTTGGTTTAGTGGGCATGTTTAGTATGGAATTATTAGATGACACACAAGTGAATTATAGGGAATGATGAATTGTTTTTACTCAATTGGATGATAACAATGATGAAGGAACACTTTTTGTTTGATATATATGTTGTTGTTCGCTTAAATTATGTGGTTCAAGATGATCTGGTTAGCCTTCTAAGATATAAATGATCATGGTGAATCTTAATCTGTTTAATGAATAGTCTGTCCAAACATTTTTGGTATGTCTTTCTTCTTATGCTCCTTTTCTGAATTTCTAATTTCTCATCTGTTCTTTTCTAGGCACTAACTTTTTCTAATCTTCATATTGAATCTATAAGAAATTTATTGCATTTCATATAATAATCCAGTGACACGTGATGGCAAGACACACATACATATAGACCTGGAAATGAAGGGATGCAGTTTTGGTTTTACCCTTTTTTTAACAGTCATTTTGATATAATAGGATGCATGTGTTAGTAGGCTTGGTATTTGTTTATTTGCTCATTGGATTTAGGTTATGTATTATGGCTTTTTCAGGATGAGGTGAATTTTTGGGTGCAAACCGGAATGTACATCATATAACATGTCGATGACAAAGGTATGTAGTGTAACTTATAACTGAAATATATATAAATTCCTTTCTTTGTGATATACTATGTGGATTCTGTCTCTACCATGTCCTTGAACAACCTTTCATTGAATAGTTTAGATGAGATTATAAGGGTAAGGTTTTCTAGTTGTCTTTTTCAATACTAATCACTTAGTGACAGATAGATCTCTGATTTTAGAGGAACTCACGTTTGAAAATTCTTGTGTAGTTTCATCTAGTGAGGAAATGTTCTGTTAATTTATCTCTATTTTACCTTAATCAGATCACATTCACCTATTTGTGAAGGCAATTGCATCATAATTCGATGTGCTCAATGTGCAGACCTGATTTGGAAAAACTAGTAGGCTGTCTGTGGTGATAGATCTGCAAGAGGCAAAAACTGAATTTCTTGAATTTTTATTGTGTGTGGGTTTCAAGGAGATTATGTGATAACTATTGGTGATAACATTCTTAAAGAAGGATGTGATCTGTGACCGTTCCTATCATTACATAAAAGGACATTCATCTTCTCCATGATAAATAGGGCCTTGTAGGGTAGTTTTGTGTTGTGTGTGTGTTATGTTTTATTTAATTTATTTTTATTTTCTTTGAGACAAGGAACTTTAACTTTAGTTGAGAAAACCATGGATGCATAGAATCACTCACAAACCCTGTACATGAAATAAGCCCAGGAGTATTTAAACTCTAGTCCTATGGGGAGTTCCCTATGGCTCTAGCCAAAAAGTCAACCTTGTGTGAGTTAGTTTTGCTGGTTTTTCATTCAAGTTGGATAGTAACTAGCATTGTATGCAATGGAAATAAGTTTGTATCTTGAAAATAATTGGTTTGATTCAACTTCAAGAAAAGGATCAACAGCTTATTAGTGTTTGGTTTAAAGGAATTCCATATCAAAGAAGAAAATCATTTATGTGCTTATATTTTGTTTTTGTGTTCATTTTTTTTATTGTATGAAAGGACTTCGTGGTTGTTATGCATTATGCATCAATGCTATAGAGTTTTAAGTTCTCCCTAAACCCCTTGCAGACTACAGAATCTGCTCATTGGAACACAGGAGTAAAATCTGGCATACCTTTTAGAGTATACATTTATACATCGCAATACAATCTTATTTACCGGAACAAAGTGCACTCTCTGATTCATTTTTGTAGAATTGCAATAAATGAATGATTTGAGTTGTCCCAAAGAAGGTTGTGTTTATTCTGCAATCAGATCTATGAATGATTTGAGTTGTTCCAAAGAAGGTTGTGTTTATTCTGCAATCAGATCTATCAAGTTGTTTTTATAGTTGCAATTGAGATATAAATATATTTACTTTGAAGAATTCCATTTGGGATTCAGTCTTATAACATTTTCCAACAAATTTTTGCCCTCTTTTGTCTGAATTTAAATCAATTCAAAGTCTCTTTCATACTGTCAGTTTTTTCTGTTTCAGCTCGACAGGACCAAGTTAAGAGCCCAAGTACTTATTCATAAATAGCACAGACAGCTAAACAAAGTCTGAAACTGCATAAGAAACCAACAAATAGAAAGCTTTTGATCAATCCGCCGCCTTGTACTTCATAACGAAGGCCTTGAAGATTCCATCGTCACTGAAGTGACCAGTGAATTTCCTAGGATCAATGGGACCTGGGAGGTGGAAGGAGTGCTGGAAGGGGCCTGGTTTGAAGATGGTTTCTTCTCCAACTGGCTTGAATTGTTCATCACTCTGCATGTATGTTCCTTCATCACAGTTCTTCTGGATTATCTTGTTTCTGTCTTTCACATAACCATTTATCGTGATCGTCCCATCCTTCTCAATCTCGCAACTGAATCGACCTGGAGAAGATCAATGAATAGTGTGTTCATAGATGATGTTGGATAAATACGACAAAAGTACATAGATAATAATGATTTGTAAGACATATTCTGACTTTCATGTTAGTGTGAAGAAAACGATGATAATGAAGACTAGTTTTTAACTTATGAAGAATATAATAGACCATGCGAACTAAATGAAAGTTATGCCTTATGCATTTTTGTACATATGTTCAGTTAGAGAAATACAAATTTACAATTATGAATTAAAAAAATATAGTTCAAAGAATTTCAGTTTGTAGAAATAAAAAGTGATTGAACAGATAATCCACAATAAGTCATTAAACTGCAACACATGTTTCACTGTATAATTCATTGCACAAATCTTGTTTACTGTTTCATTGCACAACATATGTTTACTGTTTACTGTATAATTCATTGCAGAAATACAAATCTTGTTTACTATATATATTTGCAAATCTATATATATATATTGAAGGGACTTTTCTTGCATTCTTGGAAACCATATCATGGTTTGCATCTAAAAAGAAGACTGATTTGTGGCAAACTCAAATGCTTAACATGTGAGATTGTGACAGTTTTGGGTATTCATCCCTTGATATGCCCTTCATTTTTGTGGTTGTCCTTAAAGCCTTCCATTTATTAGAATCCCTGCCAGATTCTCCACAGTCAGCTTATTAGTTTTACATAGAGCAAAACAAATCATCAGTAATATAGATGCTGATATTCACAAATCCTATATGTAACAGACCATGGCATGTCATGGAAGAACACCACCCAACAGACAACAACAAACCAATCAAATGCATTCTTTCATTCATTGCTTAGACATCAAAGATTTTTTTGTAACATTATTTCAACTTTTACAAAACTTAAATTTCAGTATCACATAACATCAAGTGTTTGAACTCAATATAAGCAAACAAAAGCAATACATAAAGAAATGGTGGTAAAAGAACTCACCGGCCGCCCGCTCCACCCCTGGTACCGGAACTCTTTAATTGTATGAATCGACGCTATCACTTATCTCAACATCAACCTCCCCATCATCTGTCTCCTCGTCCGAGGTGTCTGTCGCCTCCTCAGGCAGACTTTCCGTTGAAGTCGAGCAAACATGATCGACCTCTGTTGGCTGAGATGAAGAGCCAACACCATCACCTGATTGTGGCACTAGAATTTCAGTTGTACTTGCATCACCTTCTTCCATTGCTGGTATGAACTGAGTTTTTTCTTGTGACATATAACAAATCTATAGTCTTGTGTGTATGATGGTTCGAGAAGGGTGTCGAGATTCGAGCATTGAAGGCAGGGAGATCTTGATGCAATCCATAGAAGGTGAATTCTTGATTAGTAGTATCTGTGGCGTGGATCAAGGTCAATGAATACCCGATTTTCCTAAGATTGATCGGAGTAAATGGTAATGTTGTATTTGTCTAGGCGTCGGAGTATAAATGAATGTGATTTAATTGTTTTGGTTGAGTGGGCATGTTTAGTATGGAATTATTTGCTGCCCCACAAGTGAATTACAGGTGAAATGATTTACATGTTATGTTTGTTTAAATTTTGTTGTTCTAAATTATCTGGTTAGCCTTGATTTTATATAACAATTAAGAGATAAATAGACTAAACAAGCATTTTTGGTAAGTCTTTCTGATTTTGTTCCTTTTTCTGGTGCTTTAATATCTCATTTGTACTTTTCCGGGCTACTAAATTTTCTAATCTTCATATGTTAATCCATGAGACCTTCATCACATTTCATATCATGATTGCCGAGATGGATTTTTCTTACTTGTTCACATAACAAATTCATCATATCTCAACAATCGCATACCTCAGTCAACAAAAGCAAGAGCCATTCATGTATTCATAAATAGCACATCCAGATGAACAGAGTCACAAATAACATAAATTAATCAATAAATTCATCAAAACAATCTCTTTTTTTTGCCAAACATCACAACAATCACATGTACCTCATCTTGAGATCAACAAAACCAACTAATGAGTCCATTTGCTCATAAATAGTCTGTAACAGCATAACAAACCAATCAATAGAAGGCTTTTCATCAATCCTCCTCCTCGTACTTCATAACGAAGGCTTCGAAGATTCCATCATCACTGTAATCCACACAAGTAAATTACGGGGAATGATGAGTTGTTTTTACTTGATTGGATGATAACAATGATGAACACTTTTTGTTTGATTTATATTGTTCGCTCAAATTCTGTGGTTCAATTGGATCTGGTTGGTCTTCTAAGATATAAATGATCATGGTGAATCTTAATGTGTTTAATGAATAGCGTGATCAAACATTTTTGGCATGTCTTTCTTTTTTGCTCCTTATCTAATTTCTCATCTGTTCTTTATGGGGCACTAACTTTTCTGTCCTTTAAGATTTGATGTCACAATTTCTATCATTACATAAAAAAGTCATTTGTCTTCTCTATGATAAATAGGCCTTCTAGGGTCGTTTTTGTGTGTGTCTATATTTTTTATTTTATTTTATTTATTTTGTGACGAGGAACATTAATATTAGTTGAGAAAACCATGGATACATATAATCACTCACAAATCCTGTACATGAACTAAGCCTAGGAGTCTTTAAACTCAAGACCTTTAATAGGGAACAAGCCCATGGCTCTAGCCAAAGAGAACCTTGTGTGAGTTGGTTTTGCATTCAAGTTGGATAGTAACTAGCATTGTATGAAATGGAAATAAGTTTGTATCTTGAGAAGTATTGGTTTGATTCAAGTTCAAGAAAAGATCAATAGCTTATTAGTGTTTGGTTTAAAGAAATTCCAGCAAAATCAAAGAAGAAAATCATTATATGCTTTCATTTTGTTATTGTGTTCTTTCATGGTTGTGTATATATATTTTTAATAAAGATTTTCCCCTGAATACAAGTAAGTGCACTCTCTGATTCAGATCTTCAATGACAGTGACACAGATATCATCTCCTTGACAGCGCAAAACATCAAAGCTAAAGAAATTTCAGGAGCCCGAGAAGAGCAGATTCTTTATGAGTTATAAATGCTCCCTAAACCTCTTGCGGGCTACAGAATCTGCTCATTGGAACACGAGTAAAATCTGGCACACCTTTTTGTAGAGTTATATATTTATACATCGCAACAGAGTTTTGCTACACAGGTCCCAGCTCGCAATAGAGTTTTGCTACACAGGCCCCAACAAATAGGCCCCTCCCACAGGCCCCTTGATGATGACATATTTGATTGGTTGTATAGTCCACTTTTTCAAAAGAGCAAAAATAAAAAATACGTTATTACCCCTAATTAAACCCAACCCTTCGTTTCACATTTTCCTTCGTTTTTCATTTTTTTCTACTCACGCCGGTCCCTCTCGCCCATTCAAACACTTTCAGCAAATTATAGGGTTTAGAAAAAAAAAAGAATCTAAATCAACACCAAAAAGACCTCTTTTTTTGTGAAACGTTGAACAAATCTTCAATGAAACTTGAAGATTCGGCTTTAAAACCTAATATTTCTTGTGGAGGTTTGAACTCCAGCAAAAAAATGGGTATGCATCCGTTTTTTTTTTGTTATTTCGAAAACCGTCTATGTTGTTTTTGAAGATTGTATGATTTTTTTTCTAGGTTTTTTTTTTAGTTCGAATTGATACATAATGTACTAATTTTTTTTCACAAAACTAAAATATTTGACTGCATTTTGTTTTTATTTGTTATGAAAATGTATCTAAGAAATTTTTTTTATTGTAAACAGATTTTAAATTTTGGTTAATATTTGATATCGGCAAATATAACTATCAGCAGATATAACTAACAATGACAATGTAATTTTTTTCCTCATACCACTGATGGTTACTGATGGTGACCATAATCCATATCACACCCGATATATTATTTTTGTAAGATCAAGGCAAGTATATTAACATGTTTCTTTATTTCAGTTACATGTACTTCCATTTTGGTTAATAGTTTATATGGGTAATGTAAACGTCTAATGAATGTAACTAACTTTGAGGAGTTAGTGTTGTGTAATGGTGATCATAAAAATGTAATTACCTATAACAACGTATTGCTCAATGTAAATGTTTTTTTTCCAGTTTGTTTACTATTACTACTATGTTGAAGTGACTATATTTCTAATGTAAAAGATTGACATTAACTCTTTAGAAAATGTAACTAACTATTACAAAAAACTATCTATGTTGAGTTGTATAACGATATTGTCACTTTCAGAATGTAACTTGATTGAAAATGTAACTGAGTCCACTGTATTTCTTACATTGAAATGCAAAAATTATAAAATAAAAATAAAATACTATTATAATGACAAGAAATCAGATAAACATAAAAATTTAAAAACAAATTATAAGACTAATAGTTCCACTAAAGATCATATTAAAAATCGTTCATATTTTAAAGCGCAGTTTTGTTTTCTGATTACATTATTCTGAAAGTTAGTTACATTGTCAATGTAATTAGTTTCGCTTATATTCAAAAACATTTAATAAGATAGTTACATTTGCAAAAAATGTGACAAAAAAATACAGAAAGGACAGACCAAAAAAGAGATATATATAACTGACATTTCACAAATTAAACAACTCATGTACCACGTTCATAACCACATTTCGCGTAAAAAAGAAAAAAAAAACTGTAATTAACATATAAATCTAAAAAATTCAAAAAATTGAAAAAATACAAACAAAAAACACAAACCTGAATCCGCATACATTTCAAATGATATCCTAAAGATTTCAATGATATTATCACAATTAGAATATAAAATAATGATTCTGAACGGCTTGAAAAAAAAATCTACGGCTATGAATTGACGATTCAAAAGTGGTTCTACAAAAAAGGAAAAAAAACAGAATTTAATGTCCTAGTGTGATTTCCCAAAAGTAATTACCATACTATTTTTTTAACCGCCCCCATCAATTACGGTCAGCACTAACAAAACACTCTAGGATATTAAAAGTATTTCAAACTATGTCATGGGGTTTGCGAGAGGCCTACGAATTGAGCCTCGTCAATAATTTTCCATTGCAATACAATCTTATTTACCAAAAAAAAAAAGTGCACTCTCTTATTCATTATTTTAGATTCGCAACAAATGAATGATTTGAATTATCCCCAAGAAGGTTGTGTTTATTCTGCAACCACATCTATCAAATTGTTTTTATAGTAATTGAGATATAAACAAATATACTTTGAAGAATTGTGTTTGGGATTCAGTCTTACTTGAGTTGTGCTTACAAAACTTTCCTATAAATTTATTCCCTCTTTTGTCTCAAGTTAAATCAATTCCAAAACTTTTTTTACTATCAAATCTCTATAGCAGCTCAACAGAACCAAGTTAAGATTCCCTCAAGTACATATTCATAAATAGCACAAATAGCTAAACAAAGTTTGAAACCAATCCATAGAAGATTTTTAGATAATCCGCCGTCTTGTTCTTCATAACGAAGGCCTCGAAGATTCCGTCATCGCTGAAGTGACCGGTGAATTTACTTGGATCGACGGGACCTGGGAGGTGGAAGGAGTGCTCAAAGGGGCCTGGTTTGAAGATGGTTTCCCCAACCGGCTTAAAGTGTTCGTCACTCTGCACATATATAGTTCCTTCTTCAGAGTTCTTTTGGATTGTATTGTTTCTATCTTTCCATGTATCGTGATCGTCCCGTCCTTCTCGATCTCACAACTGAATTGACCTGGAAAAGATCAATGAATTAGTGATGTTGGATAAGTATGACAAAAGTGTATAGATAAGTCATCAAATTAACTCCAATACATGTTTCACTGGATAATTCATCGCATAAAACTTGTATAATGTTTAATGAGGCCATAATCATACATGGTCAGAAGTTTATGCAAAATTACATAAAAATTTATTATTTCATTTCTCTCTCTTTTTTTTAAAGGTCATATGAACCTTGAAAAAGATCAGCTATAGAAGCACCACAAGAATAAAAGAGGAATAAGAAAAACTATTTGCAAATCCATATGTACAAACCATTTGCAAATCCATATATACATGTTGAAGTAACTATTCTTGCATGTCAGACTACAAGACTACAGACAGGATGGGATCCAATCATTGTTCAGGTGTCGTTGGTCTTTAAAAGGAGACTGATTTGTGAGAAACTCAAATGTTTAACATGGAAGAATGTAGCATTTTTGTTTCACAAGTACCATATTTGATATGGATATTCACCCCGCAATATGCTGTCTAGCATATTCTCCATAATCAGCTTATTATAACTATTTTTACAATAGCAAAACCAGCCATCAGTACTTTAGATGCTGATCATATTCACAAATCCAACATGTAACAGACCCATGACATGTCATGGAATAACACCACCCAACAGAACAACAACAAACCAATCAAATGCATTCTTTCATTCATTGCTCAGACATCGGAGACATTCTTGTAACATCATTTCAACTTCTACAAACTAACAGATCAAAATCCCCCTTCAATTAACCTTTCCTACAAATTTATCAATGTCACATAACATCAAGAGTCTTAACTCAATTATAAGCCAACTTAAAAGCAATATATATAGAAATGGTGTCCAAAGAACTCACCAGCCGCCCGCTCTACCCCCGGTACCGGAACTCTGAAATAGTATGAATCGACGCTCTCACATATCTCAACATCAATCTCCTCCTCATCCGCCTCCTCATCCGAGGTGTCTGTCGCCTCCTCAGGTGGACTTTCTGTCGAAGTCACGTAGACAGGATCGATCTCTGTTGGCTGAGATGTCGAAGTCACATAGACAGGATCGACCTCTGTTGGCTGAGATAAAGAGCTAACATCATCACCTGATTGTGGCACTGAAATTTCAGTTGTATCACCTTCTTCCATTGCTGGTATGGATTGAGTTTTTTTCTTGTGACATATGACAAATCTATAGTCTTGTGTACGATGGTCCGAGAAGGCTGTCGAGATTCAAGCTTGAAGGCAGGGAGATCTCGCTGCGATCCATAGAAGGTGAATTATTGATTAGTAGTATCTGTGGCATGGATTGAGGTCAATCAATACCTGATTTTCCTAAGATCGATCGGAGTAAATGGTAGCGTTGTATTCGTCTAGGTGTCGGAGTATGAATGAATGTGATTTAATTTATTTTGGTTGAGTGGGCATGTTTAGTATGGAATTATTTGCTGCTCCACAAGTGAATTACATGTGAAATGATTTATATGTTGTGTTTATTTAAATTCTGTGGTTCTAAATGATCTGGTTAGCCCTGATTTTACATAACAATTAGGACAAATAGACTGAACATGCATTCTTGGTAAGTTTTTCTGATTTTGTTCCATTTTTGGTGCTTTAATATCGCATTTTTTCTTTTTCGGACTACTAACTTGTCTAATCTTCATATGTTAAAACCATAAGAACTTCATCACATTTCATATCATGATTGCAGAGATAGATTTTGCTTACTTGTTCACATAAGAAATTCAACACATCTCAACAGCCACATACTTCAGTCAACAAAAGCAAGAGTCATTCATGTATTCATAAATAGGACATACAGATGAACATAAGAAAACCAATCACATATATTCATCAAAACAATAATTGTTTGCTATCAAAACATCAAAACAAGCACATATTCCTCAGTTCTTGAGATCAACAAAACCAACTGATGAGTCCATTTACTCATAGATAGTCTGAAACAGCATAACAAACCAACCAATCTATAGAAGGCTTTTCATCAATCCTCCTTGTATTTCATGACGAAGGCTTCAAAGATTCCTTCATCACTGAAGTGGCCAGTGAATTTTCTTGGATCGACGAGGCCTGGGAGGAGGAAGGAGTGCTCAAAGGGGCCTGGTTTGAAGATGGTATCCCCAACCGGCTTGAAATGTTCATCACTTTGAACGTATTGTGTTCCTTCGTCACAGTTCATCCTGATCCTCTTGTTACTTGCTTTCACATGGCCATGAATCCTGACCTTCCCACTCATATCGATCTCGCAACCGAATCTACCTACAGAAGATTGAGAAATAAGTGTACATTTGTAAATTATGTTGGATAAGTATGATACAAGTATGAAAATAATTATATTGTTTTCTAGATATACCCCGATCACAGAAAACCTGTGACGTGTGAAAATGCGTTTTTTTGTTCGTAAAGATGATAAATCACAGTTTGATAAATAAAAGTTTGTTCGGGACATAGGTACACTCTCACATAATCCTAAAAAGTGTGAAACACTAACAAGTATTTAATTAAGGTATCATTACCAGTATAGTTCCAAAAATTTTAGTTTGCAGAAATTAAGTGATTGGGCAGATAATCCACAAATAAGTCATCAAACTTCAATGCATGTTTCACCTAATGATTCATCTGACGAAATTTTTTTAATGTTTGATGAGGCCATAATCATTCAATACTTTAGTCAGAATTTCATGCAAAATCACACACACACACTATTTTCTCCTCTCTTTTATTTTTTTAAAAGGTCACTACTTGAATTCTATAATAATAGCTGCAAAGAGACCACAAAGGCATAACTAATTCACATATATGTTGAAATAACTACATCAGACGGACAACAAACTCTTCTCTTTTTTTTTTGTTTGTTCTTAAAAACTATCATGTGATGACTAAAAATATCATAAATCATGTGTGTCAAAACACATGTGACGAGACCTAATGAATATATGTCATGAAAGGATACTACTCAAGAATCAACAATAAACCAATCTAATTATGTACTCTTTCACTTATTTTCTTAAACATCACATATTTTGTTGTAATACCATTTCAACTTTTAAAACTTATAAACCAACATTTTCCTACAAATATATAAACAATGACATAACATTAAGAGCAATATACATAGCAATAGTGTCCAAAGAACTCACCGGCCACCCGCTCGACCCCCGGCACCGGAACTCTGAAATAGAACGCATCGAGGGTCTCGCATATCTCGACATCAATCTCCGCCTCCCCGCCCGATGAGGCTGTCCCCTTCATAGGCAAATTCTCCGCCGCGGTTGCCCCGACAGGATCCACCGCCCCCGACCGAGACGAAGAACCAACAACGACCGCTTGTGGCGCTGCCTCGCATTCCGTCACGGGAGGAGGTGAGGATACAACCGTGACCGCGCTCGCCTTGATCGCCGCTGCCTGCGGTGTCAAACCGCTCGAATGCGTCGTCGGAGGCGGGAAGGCGACCGTCACGCTGACCGGATCCGACTTCCCGGTCTCTCGAACGCCTCGCATTCTTGAGTGATTCGGGTAATGGTTCGGCGCGGGGAGCGCGAGAACAACCGTGCGCGCGCTCGCAGTAGCGCTTCGCGCGTTGGCGCGCGCGCTTGAATTCTTTGCGCGATGCGCGCGCGTTGTTGTTTTTGTAGGGGGAGGAGGCGCGGAAGGGAATCTGATTATGCCACCGGAGCCGTTCGGATCACGGTATGATATGGGAGCGACGACCAAGACTCCGCTCATGCTTGGATTAGCTGAATTTTGAGAGCTTGTTCGAATGTGTTGCGATGATCGGCTCGAATTGGATGGACCGGGTGCCATTGGAGGCATGGAACCGAAGTTGATCGCTTGGTTCGAAGAGATTGAATTCCATTGCGTTGGCATGGTTGGCGGCGATGAAGGGAGGCGAAAGGGTTGTTCATCGGTGCGAGGGAGTGCGCGATTTTGCGGCGCGGCGTTTGAAGGGGAGGCTTGAAATTGTGTGGTTTCAGTGAAGGTGGTTCTCCTCCTAGTGAACACATTGGGGTCACTTGGATTTGGGTGCCTTTGTTGTGATGAGGTTGATGAGCCAGTGCCGCTGTCAAGGATGAGATCAAGAAACCAATATTAGAATTGCATGATAAAATGAATGGAAAAGCAAGGTTTTTATAGGCATAAAGGGGTGGTGAATTTTTCATTTATTTGATTGTCTTTGCAGTGGAGAGAAAGAATTGAAGATGTTTCTAAAGGAGTTGTGTAAAACCATAGTAACAAATTTCGTGTACAGTAAATATTTGATAAGTAAATATTTGAAAAGTACGTATACATTCGTAAATCATAGGAGATAAATTCAGAAAAGTACGAAAATGATTCAATGTATGTATTAATTAATTTCACATGCATTATGTTCGATATGATATGTTTTGTATAGAAATATCTATTTGGAGTACTTTAACGAATGTCCGAAAAAGTACAGAGCCCTTATTAGTATAGAAATATCTGATTGAAGTACTTTAACGAATATTCAAAAATGTACAGATCCCTTATTAGTATAGAAGTATCTAATTGGAGTATTTTAACGAATATTCGAAAAATTACAAAACCATTTTTAGAACAATTAACACGAATGGATGCTCAATTTGAACCAACAGTTCAAAAAACAGCCTATATTTAAACTATTAACATAAATGGATGTTCAATTTGAACTAACAAGTCAACAAATACCCCAAATTCGATCAATTAACATGAATGAGTGTTCAATTTGCTCCTAGTACACTCCATGGGACCTAAAAATGCATAGAATGGTTTTACATAAAAAAAAAACCCAAAGAATACAAAAGAAGTATAACATAAAGAAATTAAAAGTTTAGGTGCAAATTTTTATTACAATACTTTAGGTTCTAAAAATAATGTCTATCAAAAGTTAGGAAGCATTGATGTTTCAATGAACATAGAGTTCTTGCATAACATGCATTATATTATATGTATGACAATCCATTCAAAAAAACATATGACATTACATGTATTGGACATGTATCGTATACGTGTCAAAAATTTAAATAACTTTCTGAATTTAGATGCACGATGAACAAAGCGTGGACATGTATGAAGTTTCCGTTTTGTCTATTGTACATTTCTCGTTTTTCAAGTGCATTGTAATTATCTATCCAGTATAGCAATACAACAATCATTACTTACCAAAAAATAGTATGGACAAACAATATTAGTTTTTCCTGGATAATTATTGTAAGGCTTAGGCTATAAAATCAATGATGTTAAACTTCCTCCCCTCCAAAAAATAGTATGGACAAACAATATTAGTTTTTCCTGGATAATTATTGTAAGGCTTAGGCTATAAAATCAATGATGTTAAACTTCCTCCCTTCTTTCACTCCGTCTCAAAGAGTAACTATGACCTATTCAATGACATTCTCGTGTTTAAATTAAACACTTTCTATTGTGGATTGTGATTATAGGAATTGTTTGATATACAAAAACAATTCCTACAACATGATAATAATGAATATATAAAAGAGAAATCTATTGTTTGATTATAGGCGTGATTATAGGAATTGTTTTTGTATATCAAACATATTTGGATCAAATCATGATCTTATATCCTAGTATGAGCAAGAGATTTTCCTAGATCAACCCTTTCTTTTGCTTTTATATATTCATTATTATCATGTTGTTATCATGTCTATGTTCTAAATTTTCAAGATTTCTCATGTATATATCATGTCATGTCTATGTCACAAGTTCGTGCATAAGCTCCACAATTATATAATATTATATATGTCCATATCATGTCTAGACTTTGTCATATGTTCGTGTTCATACTCCATAGTTATATAGCACTGACCAATATAGAGTGCTTGAGGTTTAAAACATGAAGTCTTATAAAAAGTAAGTTCAAGAATAAAGCACGTGTTAAGCCTTTCAGATCATCAATGGTCCTCAGTGTGTACTTATGTACCCAACTTGTATGCCAATTTGGAGATACGTGTATTAAGAGGTGTTTCATGTGATCGTATTTGTATGGATAAAAACCTAAAATGGTATTCAAACTCAAGTTTCATATTATTGACATTATGCTTTTTTTTCTCTACCCTAATGAGCATAAACATATATAACAACCAAGATTTATATCATACTCATGCAACCTATTTTTCATATGTGACCCAATTTGAAGTGTGACTACTCTTTTACGCTTCAAACAAACAAAATAACATTTCAATTCAAGTAAAGAGAATTCAAATCTAAGTAAATTAATCATGAATGTTTTTAATGAAAAAATGTAAATGGTACACAAAACTAGGTAGGTATATTATACATACTAGGATCATAGAGACTATATATGTCATTTACAAAAGGAATGACATTTGATAACCGTCCAAACTGGTGTGGATCGATTCAAGAAAGTAAATCCTTTTTAGAAGTGATTGAATGATGTCATGTCTCTTTATCACCTATATCCAAAACAATTTTCTACCAAAATGATGAGACTTGTGTTATTAGATCGGCTCTCTTTGTAAAACTTTTTATCAAGACATCCATGGTTAAAATAAAAATGAATGGAAAATTATTCTTTAATTGTATGAACATATATAAAGAAAAATAAAGACATATATAAGTATAAAGTACTATATATATATATTTTTTTCGATAATATGCGGTCGTGCGGTCGCGATCGTGGGCCGTCCGATCGCGGGTCCATCGCATCCAACGGTCGACGTGAATCGCACCCGACTGTCCGATGCGATGGACCCGTGATCGCGACCGCACCGACCGTACGACCGTATAATATCACGAGTATATATATATATATATATATATATATATATATATATATATATATATATATATATAGTCGAGTGATTCAGTGCGGGAATGCGGGAAGCGATGTCGGTCGTTCGATCGCGGGTCCATCGCATCCAACGGTCGATGTGAATCGCACCCGATCGTCCGATGCGATGGACCCGTGATTGACGGCCCGTGATCGCTTCCCGCATTCCCGCACCGAATCACTTCCATATATATATATATATATATATATATATATATATATATATATATATATATATATATATATGCCGACGATTAGGTGCGGTGTGCGGTCGGTGCGGTGCGCGACGTGGGCCGTCCGATTGCGGGTCCATCGCATCCAACGGTCGACGTGAATCGCACCCGACCGTCCGATGCGATGGACCCGTGATCGACGGCCCGTGATCGCGCACCGCACCGACCGCACACCGCACGTAATCGGTTCCCTATATATATATATATATATATATATATATATATATATATATATATATATATATAAATTATTGCGTGCGGCGAACGGCAGGTGCGGCCGCGACTACGGCCGTTCGATCGCGGGTCCATCGCATCTAACGGTCGACGTGAATCGCACCCGACCGTCCGATGCGATAGACCCGTGATCGACGGTCCGTAGTCGCTGCCGCACCCGCCGTTCGCCGCACGCAAACACTTCCCTATATATATATATATATATATATATACTCGTGATTACGTGCGGTCGTGCGGTCGGTGCAGATTCGACGTGCGTCGTCTGATCGCGGGTCCATCGCATCAGACGGTCGGGGGCGATTCACATCGACCGTTGGATGCGATGGACCCGCGATCGGACGACGCACGTCGAATCCGCACGACCGCACCGATCGCACGCTATCACTCGACTATATATATATATACATGAGAAAATATGCATCTATTGTGCACGAGTTATCTCAAGAAAAATTCGATATAGGTAACATCTTGAGCAATATAATTTGATTGTATTTTATTTTATTTGAAATGGAATTCATATGATTATACCTTCACTGAGAAATGGAAAGTGAAGGCATAAGTAAAAGATACAAACTCTTATAATCTACAAATTAACATGGAGTCAATCATATATTAATCATGGTCAAAGGAAAAAGTAATCAAATTGTCCATTTAAACCATCCAAAAAAATGTTCACATATAGATACAAAAACTAAACATGAGAAAGAACTAATGATCCATCATTTGTGAACTTTCATGGAGAAAACAAGAAATATATCATCATAAATCATAAAAAAAAGCAATAAGTGAACGTTAAAACACACATCCAATCAAAACAAAATTAACCATAACCATAAATCAAACAATCCAACAAACACAAAACTAATGAATAACATATAAGCAAATGATCCACATAAATCATCAAAAGAGGGGAAAACCATCAAGAGATAAAAAAATATCTAACAAAAACAAACATAAAAAAAAAATAAACAAGAAAAACCAAGTCCCAATCCTATTCAGTCACTAAAAAAAACATGTTGAGACTCATAGAAGTGCATAAAAATGACGGTAGGTCTACAAGTTTTAATATATGAAACAAATCTAAAATGCAAGGAATCAATAACACATCATCATATCAACTTTTTCAGTGAATTGATAGATAGGAAAAGAAAAACAAAAACCCTAATAGATTTAATAAAGAAAAAACAGCATGAAATGTTTAGAACATACCCTTCTTTATCAGGATTCTGAGACATGTCAGCTGAGAAACTACAAAGAAGAAAGAAAATCAGATTATAAGATAGATTTTGATATAAAAAAAAGTTATGGTTGAGAAACTCACTGTTTATATACTGCCAGTCAGAGAGGGAGAGAGAGGAAAGAGAGTGAACATCCCACGTGAGTGAAGATTACAAAAATACCCTCCAAAATCTGTGTCGGTCTGATAGAGACCACCTTTTCCTATCTGGACAGTCTCGGGATTTTCTCATGCTATCTCTATTAGTGTTCATGTTTTCTTTTTGAAAATATGTATTTCAAAAATGTTGATTTTTTGTTGTATTTTTGTAAAAAAATCTAAACCGTTGATTTTTGTTACAAATGTCTGAGATTTTATTAATCAAAATATTGCATTGATTGTACACTTGGAGGGGAATAAATGTTTTGTTTGGATTGGATGGAAATCAAAACTGTTGAGAAAAAAAAACAATTCAATGTAAAGACATAATAGAAAACATGTCACTAAAAGAGTCAATGAAAATTAATAAATTATACGTGAGGATTATGTGTCATGCATTTATGTGGGTTTTTTTTTTTACATTAGAAAATAATTAATGAGAGATGAGCATCGGAGGAGGGGATTAAGTACTTGATTTTTTTCCTCATAATTTTCATTGAAAAAATGTGAAAATATGAGCAAGAACAACCTCTTGCATGTTCAATTAGATGATTTTTACATTAGAAAATGATTGGATTTTTTCACATTAGAAAATGAGTTAATGCATGGTCATTTAAGAGGGGAAAATCTAAATCCTTGATTTTTTTTCCTTTTACATAAAAAAAACAGAGAAGGAGAGAGAGAGCGCGGATACTTTTTTAAAGTTTAATTAGATGATGGTTACATTAGAAAATAAGTGCTTTTTTATGCAGTTTTTTAACATTAGAAAATGATTAAATGAATGGTGGTCAATTAATGGGAAATAAATCCAGATACCTGATTTTTTTCTTTCCCTTTTGATTAATTGAGAAATGGAAAACAAATGAGCAAGAACACTCTCTTACAAGTTTTGGTCACTTCAATGGCTATGCTACATTTTCTATTTCCCAATTTATCCATTATTTGTTTGCAAATAAAAAAAAGATTTAGGTATTTCTCTTTTATCTTATTGTTTGTAGGTTTTTTTATTACTGTATAATGGCAAATAGTTGGAACCATACATACAATGCTCACATGATGTAATCCTCCTTTATTTGATTAATTTAACTTAATTTAAAATCACAATTTATTTTTTTAGGGGCAGAATGACTTGCAGACCACCAAAAACTGTGACCTTAGTCAAGTCCATTTAACCATGTTAGGATTTTTATGTGTGATATGATTTTTATTATAGTATGCTTAAAAATTAATAGAAGCATCTTTTAGTAACATTATCATATTGATTGATTCATTACAACATTTCTTAAAAAATTTATGTAGAATCATTCGAAACGCGCGTTAATTAATATTAAACATAATGTTGGTGATTACCATTTAAATGTATTAGATTTCTTTTCTTTTTCTTCCATCTAAGAATGAAAAGTTTTAATAATTTTTCTATCCTCCACTCATTAAATTACTAAACCAATAATTTCTTTGAGATAAACTATCATTAATTAAAGTGTTTCTGACAAAAAAAAATGTTTGTAACATAATTATGATTGTTCATCTACTTGCTAAATTATCGTTTTGTAATAAATTTCAGCTATAAGAATAAAATAGCATTGTTATACACAAATTTTATTACTTAAAATTTCTACATGTTAACAAATACATAATATGTTTGTTGCAACATGTGATTTTTTGTTTTTTATGTAAAGAATTATAGACGATTCACTAGAATACATACATGTTTTTAATAACATCATGGGATTTTATATATGAAAATATAAATCTTTAAAAATCAAAACTAGCTAGTTTTCATATATACAAGATATGATTTGTCTTTTTTAACATTGTCCTTATAATAATTATGATGATATCTCTTCAAATGTGAGTCACTTGTTAAATTATTCACATAATGAAAATTATGCGCTAATGTCACCACTTATTGTGATTTTTTTGCCCAAAGTAGTATATATAATTCATTAAGATTATACTTTATTTTTATACATATTTTTTTAAAAAAAATCAAAGAATAAGTGGATTGTAAAAGAGACCGCACATATGACTACATCTGAATTTATCCTTGGGAAAAAAATTATGTTATCTCTTCATATACGAGCAACTTTTTAAAAATTAGTTCATGAAATGCAATGAAATTCCACATAAATTACCCAAGAAAAAACATGGACGCGTCTATCCCCATTCCCTTAACCCATCATAAACTAAGACAAAAAAAAACTAAAACGGTGTTTGATTGTTCCCACCGATCCAGGTCGATCGAACTTGGTCATCATTTTAGGTTTTGAACGACCGAACTTGATTGTCATTTTAAATTTTGGGCGACCGAACTTGGTCGAACAGGGTTTGTAATAAAGTTCATAAATTTTATTTTGAAAATCTAATCTCACGACTTGTATCCTTCTTGGATCCTTCGTGTTACTCTAAGTCTGAGTTGTAACATAAAGAAAATCAATCATTATTCTTAAATATAAAACATAGGAACAATTGTTTTACAAAAGTGATGGACAAATTTTTAAAAGCCAGATATAAAATGTGTTATAATCAACTAGTAGATTTTTTTGTTTCCAAATAAAGAATCCGTTTAACCGCGAATTTAAACAAAGATTAAAAATGATATATATTTGTCTAATAAGATATTTTTCTATAAAAAAATTGAATCAATTGAAAACACAACTACTTACATTTTTTCATAGTCTCTTAACTGCTGTTTGGATAAAAGAATAAACGTAGAATATGATAGATAAACCCAAAAAAAATTTTGTTTACAAATAATAGATAGATATAGCTATATCAAAAACAGTTCTGGACTCTATTAGACCAAGTTTACTCGATCAAAACCTACAATAGCGACGACGTTTGGTCGACCAGAGAGGTTCAAATCCCATTTTTCAAGTCGAACAGGGTCAGTAAGGGTTAGTTCTGGATCATGTTCGACCAAGTTCGATCATCCAAAATCAAAATTGATGATCAAGTTCAATCGCCCAAAACCTAAAATGACAATCAAGTTCAGTCAACCTGGTAGGATCAGTGAAAATAGCCAAACGCCATTTTTGGGTTAAAAAAATCCCTTGGTAGAGAGATACACGCACTCAAAAAACATAACCACAAGTAGAGGAAGAAGACATTCAAAAATTATCCCGACCCAATGACCCAACCCAGTCATAACCGCCAAGGAAAGGCCCATATCCATTTATGTATCGCATTCTGTTCCAAACCATTTTGTTGGACCGGGTCGACTAAGATTCCCCATGAGGAGCCTTCTCTTCTTCACTTTCGTAAATCGTAAGTAACAAAAGAAAATAGAAAAAGAAAATGTTATACACAGTCATTTTTACCAACTAAAATTTAGATCACACACGTTTTTATTTTTTTTAAATATCTATTGAGATACATGTTTTAATAAAAAGTGTAAATTACTCCATTTCGAATTGAATGAACTCATTTTTAATAAGTGTAAGAAAATATTTAATGAAATATATACATCTTCTAACAAGATATATGTTTTATTGAATTTCGAATGAGGTATATAAGACTATAAAAAACTAAGTGTAACAATGACAGAAGTGGGAGCAGCTTCTATTGGGTGTTGATACACTCAGTCATTTTTTACGGTCATCCCCACATACAATCCTATTAGATTTTTCGTAAATTTTGATTTCTAGATATCAAAAAAGAACTGTATTAAAGTAATACCTGATTAGCTTGTTGGGACGTGGGACATTGTGGTTATTTATCTAGACTGTATATACTCCCCCTGTGAGTTATGATCTTTGATCTTTCATTCTATTGAGAGTAGGCAGGCATTGGGATTTTGAAAATGAGAGTTTTGTATCCTCATCACACAAAGTCTATAATATAATATGTGGATGTAAACAACTTGTATTGAACCACATAAATATGTTTCTTGTGTTCCTTGTGATTTTTTTTATCCTTCTTCTGTATTTTCAGTGTTAGCCTATTTCTTCAACAAATTTTAGTGAATATATACTTTATCCAATCAAGCGTTTACTGAGTAAGAGTATAAATACACGTAATTTAAAATAAATGTAATGATATGTATATTTAATTTATCTAAATAGAAAATATCATTTTTATAAGATAATATCACTAGAAAAATATATGCTTTCAAATAAATTAAAAATGTAATCGAACTAAAGTAATGATTGCCCGTGGAATAACACTTATGGCAGTTTTGTTGGTCCATTTTCTCACCTTGGATCTCTTCCTTTTGTGAATGGAACATATTATTGAGAATAAATGTTTTATAGTTATTTAATTATGCCCATTGATACTTTCATTTAAATATTTGTGTTTCTTATGCAAAAGTGAGTTTTCTTGAGAGAGAGAGAGAGAGAGAGGATTGGTAATTTGTATTATTGTATATGTTTTCTTTTTATTCGTTGAGACCATTCGAAGGGCTCTGTGGTAATTAATCATTTTCATTTCACATATAAATTGTCTATATCTGTATTATAATTCACATCTAAAATGTCCTCCGTTTGATATGGTTGAAACAATTTTTATATCTTTTTTTTGAAGATTGGTATCTTCTTTACGGAGAGAGTGCTTTAACTGATTTTTTCAAAGCTTAATAAAAATATAAAAAAAGTAATCATTTCTCTCAACCAAGTCTTTTAATAAAATCATGTTGGATTCTGAAGTGATAAGGGTGCCTTAACTGATTTTTTTCAAAGCTTTGTAAAAATAGAAAAGAAGTAACCATTTCTCTCAACCAAGTCTTTTAATAAAATCATGTTGAATTCTGAAGTGATAAAGTTCATAATAGTAAAATGTCTATATTAAAAGATAACGTTAGATCCTTATAAGGTGGTAAGATTTAATTTAAGAATAACATTTAAATTTGATACATTAAAAAATGTAAACCATTAAATAATTACCCCGTTTGGGGTGTGACAGATAATTTTGCGCCCTCTATATCATTAATGAGATAGATAATTACCAATTTTCCATGCAGAATTAAAATAAAATTTGTTTGATTGTTTCTTTTGTTATTCTAATTGGAAAATGTAAATAACATTTTTGTTGGTTGATTCACCTCGAATAAAGTGAAGAAAGTAATGGATGAATAAGAGATTGATGATAAAAACAAATAACTTTTCAAATATATAAATTATTTGTGTTTGAAAATAAGTGTAAGATATGTGCCTAACATGATGGATGTGATATGTTTTAAGATGTGTGGTTAAATAAGATAGTTTTTAAAAATATTCACATAAAATAACATTTTTAACCATTAGTATAAATAAATCCTGATAAATAATTTACCAACACCTCCTAAAATAGTTATCAGACATATGTTAATTTATCTAGACATTACAATTAAAGTTTATTCTTCTAAAATAAACAAACTAAATTTTTTTGTTATTGCCCTCTATTCTCCTTTATTCTCAACTTATATCTCATCCCCATGTGGGTTAAAGTTCCTGAATAGCTCTAGTGGCATGTCACGCTTAGAGAGGTCCAATATGCTTGAAACTTTGATTGGAAAGTTTGTGATGATATTCGAATTAAAATCTTAATTAACCAGTATGTTGTAAATCACTTTGAACTAGAATTGATTTCGAGAATAAGGTTATTGAACCATTATGACATTCTAGATGATTCACTGCAATTTGTAAACATGTATAAGTAGACTCATGATAATTACACAAACAGTGAGACTTTCGATTTAACATTTTAAACATGACTTGATAATAATAAATATTCATTCTAGCAAACCATGCGTATATATCAGTCCTAACTAGAGGTACAACTTTGGTTATTTGATTTGGATTGGGTTACACTTGAAAATAAAACTGAACTAACCAAAACTAAGCTGAATGAAATTTAAATTGACGGTTTTTTATAATCAATATCAGTGTTCTAAAAAGCGGCCCTAGGCGGGGACTAGTCGGCCACCTAGGTGTAGGCGGAGCCTTTCCGCGTCGTGTAGGGTATAATCGCCTGTCTAGGCGATCGGCCGCCTAGGCAGGTCTGAGCGGGCCTAGGCGGGTCTAGGCGGGGGCTAGTCGACCTCAAAAAAAAAAAATTGCATACAAAAATCAAAAAAAAATTTATTATTTAATTGCTGACATTTTCTTTTATTATTTATGTAGTATATTATAGTTGCACATATTAGTTAATTATTATTTAAGTCATAGATGCACTTGCATATTTTCTCTTCATAATTATTTGTATGATTCCACTTATATTCTCTTCATGATTTATCTATGTGATAGTTACACGTTTTCTTCATAAATATCTATGTGTCATGTCATTTATCTTCTTTAGCTTATTTTATTTATTTTATTTTATTAATATTTAGGTATTATACACACACATATATATACATGTATGTATTATTTTGTACTAACCGATTAATCTCCGATTAATCTCCGCCTAGCCGATTAATCCATAGTCCCCCGTCAACCGCCCCGACTAGCGCCTAACGCTTTTTAGAACATTGATCAATATTCACTTACGCCATTCTTTTTATATTAAAAACTTCATTATTGTTATACAACTAATATACATAAATATCCCATTAATATATACATTCATTCCTAATCTTACATTATACCTAATCCTCTGTTTAAGTAGCAACAAAAACTATTTCAGGATAAAATAACAACTTTGATATAAATAAATAATAAATCATCTTATGTTTGGTTGTGTTTTTAATTATACTCTGAAAAATATAATAATGAAATAATATTGTGAATAAAATTTTATAAAATATATAAAAATATTTTGACATATGAGCTCCATGATTTATAAGAGGTAATAATAGTTAATTTGACATGTTTTACCCCTACATAAATGAAATTAATTATGTTCAAATAACATAATTCAAAGAGATCTAATACAAATATCAATTATGTGAACAACCACTTTTAGACTTATTCACCCCTATTGCCTCCTCTTCTTCCCTTATTCCCGTCCAAAGACAGCCCAGGTATCATAATCCATCTCCACTTTTTTCAGACATTCATGTGAAATTGTACATTAACCAAAAAAACCCTAACCAACACGAATTTGTAAGAAGCTCGTTTCTATACGTCCCCGTTTGGATAGCGGAATTAAGTTATTTTGGATAGATAACTATGCCAGTATAGATAACAAATCTACATAAATAAGAGATTTTCTGTATGGTTGTATTTTTTTTATTCTCATTAGAAAATGTAATAATAAAAGTTGAATTGTTTGATTGATAAAGAATAAAATATAAATAAAGTGTAAAAAAGTTGATTTGACATGTAGACCCTTTGATGTATAAGAGGTGTTGATAGGTGATTTGATGTGATAAGATGTAGAAAGTTGATTTGACATTTGAGCCCATGGGAATAGATAAACTGAGTATAGCTTATCCTATGGATTACTTAGAATTGTTATACTCTCTTATATTCGTTTAAACTGACTTAGTAATATTAAGTTATATCCTGTAAACAAACAATAATTTTTTCTATCCATTCTTATACTACCCTTATATTACTCTTATACTCACTTATTCCGTTTCCCAAATGGAGGCTTCATGAATACTGATTTTTATCCCCATATGAAGCCATACACTTAGTTAATATTATGAAAAGGGCTAAAAAAAATCTTTTCAAAAGAGTTCTTATTTTCTTTTCCAATGAATTCAATTTTCATTTTTATTTAAAATTGAATTTTGTTATGTTACTAACTTAATCTTAGTTTATACTTAGTCTGTATCTTAAGCTACATGTTACAATACATGATCTGTATATTTCATCTATGTAATTATATAAGTCATATGATATTTTTTATATATTGAATATATGTCTATTCAAAATCGAACTATCAAAACCAACATTGTCTTCTTGTTTGGAACGGAGATAGATTTTATTATACCCCGTTTGTGTAACGGAATAACGGAGTATAAGGGTGGTATAAGGATGGTATAAGAATGGATAAGAAAAATAGT
Source organism: Acorus calamus (assembly GCA_030737845.1). Classification (NCBI taxonomy): domain Eukaryota; kingdom Viridiplantae; phylum Streptophyta; class Magnoliopsida; order Acorales; family Acoraceae; genus Acorus; species Acorus calamus. Next base: position 31,210,251 of record CM060863.1, on the reverse strand, counting down.
TGTTTGTTTAAAGGGTATAACTTGGTATTACTAAGCCAGTTTAAACGAGTATAAGAGAGTATAACAATTCTAAGCAATCCCTAAGATAAGTTATACTCACCTTATCTATTCTCATGGGCCCACATGTCAAATCAACTTTTTACACCTCATCACATCAAATCATCAACACCTCTTATACATCATATGTCAAATCAATTTTTTTACACTTTATTTATATTTTATTCTTTATCAAACAAACAACTCAACCTTTATTTTTACGTTTTCCAATGAGAATAAAAAAAATACAACCAAACAGAAAATCTTTTATTCTTGTAGATTTGTTATCTATACTGACATAGTTATCTATCCAGAATAAGTCAATTCCACTATCCAAACGGGGGATAGGGTATAGATTTATTCAAGCATAAGTGAGTATAAATAAGGATAAAGTGATTTTGTGTTTGGTTGTGTTTTAAATTATTCTCGTTGATAAACGTAAGAATAAATGTTTTGTTGTTTGAATAAAATGTGAATAAAGTATAGATAAGGATTTATAAAAGGTAAAAAAATAATGATAGTTGATTTGACAGCTGATTTATAAGTGGTGATGACAGTTGATTTGACAGTGGACTCACATATTCTTTGAGTAGAATAACCTTGGATAACTTTAATTCTAGGGATTTATTGGAATCCCTATACCACTTTATCTGGGTTTATTCTGACATAATTTATCCGGAGTTATCCGGATAAATAAACACCCCAAAATATTTATCCAAGGTTATCCGGGAGGTTATACTCATTCCAAACGGGGCTGTATGATTCACTTATTCCTGACTCAAACGATCAAAAGCAATTATTAGATAATAAATATAAATATAATTTCTATTTTTTAAAATCATATATTTCTAGATACTGTATTTTCATAAAATCAAAGATTGATTATAATATGTAATCCTTATTGGACACAACATCAAAATGACATACAGAATTACATTAGCCTACTATACAATACATTCCTGCAAAGAACGAAACACTGGTTACATGTAACCATACGACGAATCATGTAATCAACAATCTGATCAGTCCTTCACAAGAATCTCATTTAATCTTTAAAAAAATCTAGATAAAATATTTAATTTATCACATAAACCCCCAAAAATATTTTATTTATAGGACTTAATAGACAAAACCCTTGAAACAAAAACCTACCAAAATATAAAGAACAAATAAATCTGACTTACTAGTTGAAATTCAAATCTAAATAAATTTAAAAAAAAACCCCCCAAAATTGCATTTTATTTTAAATCACATGCAAGAAAACCCAACCTCAACAGAGACCACCAAGGGGAAAAAAATCAATCGAGAAGAGATATAGAACCCATATGGAACACGTGCCGGCCTAAGGGCCACAGATGGCACGTGTAACGAAGGGCACCCGTTCGATCTCCCAGGCTTGTAACGGCATCCACCAAATCGAAAAAAATCGTATACGATGGACGCTTGACTTAATCCTGGATAACGTTTTAACCCAAACAAACCGGATGTAACAGCCGGGACAGGGTAGGATATCGATAGCACAACAAAGGATAACGACATCCATTTATGCTGGTTATGGGACGTGTTCGAGAAACCCTAACACAGATCCCAAACACTACATCTCCAGCACTTCAGATGAAGCTTATATGTATCGGATCTAAACATGAGTGGGGGATCAGGAGGAAATACAGACCAGCTTCACTGGGTGAGAGGGGTTAGGTTTTTGGGGATGTGGTTGTGGACATTAGGGTTAGGGTTTTGATTTGGGGGACAAAGAAGAAGACAGTGTGGCTGGGGTTGGGAGGCGATGGGTTTATATAGAGGAGCTCTCCGGTCATGCGTGGGCCTTTCTCGGGTGTAAATGGGCTATGGGTCGGGTCAGGGCCAATGGATTTGGGTTTGAAAAAGATTAGTTTGTTTTACTGATATTATGTCACTGATACAGTGTATGACATATTAAAGTAATATATGCTTTTTTCAAATAGAACTATAAAAGGGACCTTTTTTCAATGATGAATTGTTTTCTTAAGGGTAAATTACAATTGAGTAAATAGTGGTTTGGATAATTTATAATTTACACATGGAATATTATTTGTTATTTTTTATTTGCAAACCAAGTCCTAAGTTTGATTGAGAATTTAGTTATGATGAGGTTTATGACTATTCTAGTATAAATAAGGATAATGTGATTTTTTGTTTGATTGTGTTTTAAATTATTTTCGTTGAAAAACATAAAAATAAAGTTTTTGTTGTTTGAATAAAATGTGAATATAGATTTTTAAAAAAATGCCAGTTTATTTGACGGTTAATTTATAAGAGGTGATAACGGTTGATTTAACAGTGAACCCACATTTTTTTTTTGTTGAATAACTTGAAATAACTTAATTCCAGAAGTTGGTTATAATCCATATACCACTTTATACCAATTAATTCTGATATAAAAATTTTCATTCATTCTAGCATTTCAAACACTCATTTTAAAACACTCATTTTGAGGTTATTCCGACTAATTGCCACTTATTCCAGACCCTATTCTCGAACCACGTTGTGGTATGGGGCAGTAAACAAATGACACTCAAATATAATCTCACAATAGGCAGGTAGAATACTTTTCATATCAATTCTAAGAACATATACAGAATTCAGAATCAACAGTCACCAATGAACAAACAATAATTTGGAAACGAATCTGCACATTCGAAGGGAAGTTGAGTTCCAATTCGTCTCTGTTTCTTTCCCAGTCTGATCTTAGTCTGATCTTTCATTTCTTGGCCTTGGAGAAGCGGAGGCACCGGTACTTCTCGCCGCTGACGGTGATCTCGAGGGCGCCGTCCTGGTTGTCTTGGGAGGCTGTGCCCATAAGCACGCTCTTCTCCTTCTCCAGGTTCTCCTTCTCCATCTTCAGACGAGCCTCTTGGCGTGCTATCTCTACCTGTCCATTACCAAAACAAAGAAATTTAACTCTTTCAGATGTTTCTATGAAGAATGCATAAGGTAGAAGCAGCCCTGTTGTTGGATAAGTTCAGAAATGATAAGAGAATTTATATGGTTGCGAAAAATCAACAAATCTGAAGTTTTTTATGTCTCATGTTACAAAAAGGAAGCCTGGCGAAAGCATCCCATCACCACCACATCCACAACCCCACGAGCGGAAGGAAGCAGGGAAAGACAAACATTGTTCACTCTTAGGTGGCAAAAGGAGGAGGCGGTTTCCACCGATTAGGACCAAACCATCTTAATATTTTCATACACATCTCTAAACATGTGGCACCTTTCACATCTCTAGAACAAAACTCTCACACACGTTCCCAAACAAAAACAACAAATGTAAGGGTACATTTATCATTTACATTTTCCACTGCGAATAAAAGAAAAGAGAAAAAAAGATATCAAAACTACTATTAAAAATTACCCATCAGGGAGAACTTTAAGAATACATACACCAAGCTCCAGAGGAACTTTAGAAATGCATCAAGTGGAATTGAATGGAAGGACAAGAGCCAGCACGAGAAAGCCATCACACAACAGAAGGTGCTCATTTAAGCTGAACTTGAGTATAGCAAACAGGAGTTTAATGGTATACTTACCCTATAAGTTTAATTCTGGGGCACAACTGATCGTCTACTGTCACTTTTTTAATCAATAATCCAAACATAATATCAACATAAATAAAGTTCATCTTTCAGAAATCTGCAAGCCGAATTTATGAATTCAATTATGTCAATATCTTATAGTAGTTCAATTCCAAAGTAACTCAGTAAGCTTATTATTGTTCATAACTTCATATCCTTCTATCTAGTTCCATCCATGTTTCTTGGGCTCACTTCCCTCTCTCTTAGTTTCCATTTAACATAAAATCTTCTCATACCATCTTCCATCATTAATTCATCCATCAAGTTCAATATTTCCATATTCATCCTTCGAATTCACCATTTAATAACAGTATGCAAACATGTGGGTATATTGTACAAGAAGAAATGATCCAAAATACCAACAACTAGAAACAGAAATGAGACTTTGATACAAAGGCTCCTTTGGGATATTTCAAGGAATGATAGGGTTCTTCAAGCAATAGGACTGCACGCATTCCACTTTCCATAAGGGCCAGGTCTGTGCAGCTTGACATTTGGATGAAGCAGAGGGTATCTATAGAGAATAAGCATGGACATCGCTGGATAAGAAGACTGAATTATAGGTATATCACCGAATACAGTTCCATTTCATTTAGCTGATCCCAAAAATGTTAGGAATCAGGCTATGTCAAGTTGATTTGCATTATGAAAATGGGAAGGATTTATTAACAATGTGAAGAGGATTAAGGAAAGATATAGTTGACGAAAAACTATAACAGTGATGAGAAAAATCCAATTGATTTAGGTAAATTCTATAGAAATGTAGACTCACCCGGATTTAATTTCAGTCACTCAGCTATGGTTCAAAATAACATTCTAGTCTACTTCAAAACAATGTGATCTGACTTAGCATGTACACCTCTACAGCTCAGCCACCAGAAAACATGGTACTTGAATGGATTGAAACTGAAACCAAATTTCATATCCGAATTCCTAAAGATAAAAAGTACAGAGACAAGATTTGCACCTTACAAGTGTATATTACACAGCAGATAATAAAAGCTTGTATGGATCCATTGATGAAGCCATGCTCATTGAGAAGAAGTTACTCAGATAAAGAAACTAAATTCAGATGCATGAGTTGCTACAGCAAGTTTAACAATCGACTTCTCCCATATCTGACTTTATGCAGTTACCTGATATTGTTTCAAGTTATGAACATGCATATTATCTTTTCCAGACAAGTTACTCATAAATATGTTTATTCATGCATCTAAAGAACTCGCAATACTTTTGAACAATAAAAATTCATAAACAAAAAAAAAATGTAACATGTAAACACATGCGCCAATTCAATTAATCCCACATCCTATATCTATACAAAAAGAACGTCAGGATAAAAAGAAATTCTTCCCAATACATATTAATCTTATATTCAGAAGCTTAACACATTAATTCTTCAACATCCCCCTTTCGACAATTTCTCACTATAGAAGACTCAAACCTTTCCACCCTTTCTAACAGCTGATATCAAGACTTCCTTCCAACGGAATATCTTCCATCTACTTCATATAACCATTGCAACCATCCCAAAAAAAAAAAAAAAAAAATACCCTCAACATCCTTTCATCAACAAAGTATTATTTCTTCGGAGGCGTCGGAACTCATGGCCTTGCAGGGATGTATTCGGGATATCACTCCACGGATGGGGATGGCGGATAGGCAGGTATGGGTTCCAAACCCTAGTCTCGGTTTCTCTGTGAGCCGGGCCTACGATTGGTGGAGGCAGATGGTAGATCCGATCCCTCATATGCAAGGTAAAGCCCCGATCCTTTGGCATTTATCAATCCCATTGAAGGTAAAGGGATTCATTCCTCTGGTTAGCCCTTCAAGAGCGACTGCTTACTAAGGTGTTCAGAGCAAGATGGCGCCCCAACGAGTCTGATTTGTGTGTGTTGTGTGAAGTGGAACTTAAAACAACTGAGCACCTGTTATGTTCATGCATCTTTACGAGACAACTTTGGAATCGATTGGCAGTGGAAATCGGTTTCATGGCTCAATTTACCTCGGTTGAGGAGCTGTGGGAGGTGGGAAAGCAATCAAGGAGGTTGGTAGGTGGAGGGATCTGTGCAGCAGTCGCCCTATCTATTGTACCGGCGACTGCATGGGCGGTCTGGATGACTCGGAACGTGGTAATCTTCGGGGCACAGACCGCGTATGTGGAAAATGCATGGGAGGACCTAGTCGGCTATATAAAGGAATGGTGCCTAGCAGGAGCCCGGGTAGTGGACCTCAGAGGGGGGCGACTCATTATCGAGAATTAGTACGGCCTCGTAAGGACGGATGGGGCAGAAATCTCTTCTGCTGCTATCTTGCTAGCCTTCCCCAACAGCCCCCTTAATCTATGTTTCTCCCTTTTGCATTTTCTTTCTATGTATCTTTATTATACTCTTGCCTTCAGACTTATATTATGACACCTCTTAATGAAATCGTGGTAGAATGTCTACCTTCGGCTAAAAAAAAAATATATATATATATTTCTTCTATGTTCCATAATTTCAGATAACCACAAAATCACTACCAATTCAAACTATTTAAAAGAACACCCTCACCAATCTCCCCGTAGAACACCAACCCCATACCCCCAAAATTCTCAAATAAAATCACCACAACACCCCCCCCCCCCCCCCCCCCAAACAACCCATAGAAAAGGCCCCACCTTTCCTACAAATTCACTCAGCAAGACACAAAATTTCAACAAAACAAGCAAAACCCACCTAAAAAAATGTAAAAAACCGAAATCAAACACACCCAGTGAAGCCAAGACAAAAGACCCACCTCGCGGCGAGAGAGCTCGGCCTTCCAGGCGGCCTCCCGCTCGGCGACCTCCCTCTCCCTCTCCTCGATGTAGCTCTGCATCTCCCTCTCTTTCATCATCCTATCGTGCATGTCCGCCTCCACCGCCTCCTTCAGCTCCTCCACGAACTTCTCCACCACCGCCTTTATCCGCAGCGACATCTCTCAACGCTTGATCCCTTCAATTTTTTGAGATGGCCGGTCACCTTATTGAGTTTCCCGCCGATGGCCCTCTAGGACCTCCATTCGTTTCTTCTTCTTATTATTCCTCTCTCGGTGACGTTTTCTTTTTTCTTTTTTTTTTTGAATTGATATTTTGGAGAGACGAATATTGGATTGCTTGAACTGTGAAATTTCATGTTCTGTTTTATTTTTGGAAAAATTGATTACAGGTCCCGACCAACGGAGATGGTACCCCCATATTAACGATAAATCCCTTTGATTTTTTTTTATTTTTTTTAAGTCCCTGAAGTGACCGAGACATTATTTCGGATCCGTGGCAGTAATTGTAGTTATATTTAAACTTTTCGATATACCATTAAATGCTCTCTCTCTCTAACGTTCCCCCACAATGTTCCCCCCCCCCCCCCCCCCCAAAAACATTCCCAACCCTCCCCCACCATCAAATCTGACCTAAAATCACTTACTGTACCCCATTGACAACGATGACTGATCTTCGCCAGGCGGAGCTATGTAGGGACACGGGGGGGGGGGGGTGCTCAAGCCCTCCTTATATTTTTTTTTTTTTTTTGAAAATGTTATATCTAGTCTTTTTTTCAGTCCTAAATTCAGTATACAAATGTTTTGAATTTTTTAAAATTAGTATAACTAATCTAATAAGGTATATGTTTTTATAAACAATGAAGTGTGTCATGTAATGAATTGTATGAATGCATTTATAGAAAATGTGAAAAAAAATTATCGAAGCATCTTTTTCGTTAAAATGAGTATATGTTTTGATAATTTTCCATCGATACATATAGAACTGGAAGTGGGGCTAAAATAAAAACATTGTGTATCAACATTTTTTTTATAGTAAACAAACAAGAACAATTGAGAATCTGAGTTTAATATGGATATATTTATTGAATTATAATAAAAATTATTGGGAAAATAAACTCAAATATTGTTAAAAAAAAATTTATTTTGTTTAAGTCTCTCAAATTTTTTAATATATCAAAACACCCTTAAGTGGTGATTATATTTTTTCTAAATTCTTTATTTATTTTTTTATCGTTTACCTCGTGAAATACTTTTTACATACGATTATACACTCTGTGTATGTTATTCACTCGTACATTGTTATTCATTTTCTTTATTTTATATATCAACCCTTATTATGCATCTTATTTATACTATTAAGAGTCGGTTTGATAATTCTAGTTGAGAATAAGAATTCTTATTTTCAAATAATTCAATTCAGATAGATTTTGTGTTAATTGATATATTTAGGAATGAACACATGAATGAATAATTCCAAATACAATTTTTCTAAGTAGTATGATAAATTTTTATGAATGTCTCTGTTTAAAATTAATTTTATATCAAAGACATATATAAATAATGAATTTTTTTGTACTTTGTATAAAGCCTCCCCACTCACCTCACTTCAACGGCAACTAATCCCCTCTTCCCCCTCTTCGATGGCAACTGATCCCCCCCATTGGCGACAACGACTGCTCCCTCCTCCCCCATTGGCGACGGCGACTGATCCTTGTTAAATAGCTACAATAAATGTCTCTAAAAAAACTCATGTTACTCTTGTTGTAGTAGAAAACTTACAAGGCATATATGTGGGTTAGAACAAGTTCTTTTAATTTGATGTATACTAGTAACATCCATTGTGGAGACTTTTACTTGTGCATTGAAGAAAAGTGAGAATTTGTTAAATAATAAATTTCGAATTTAAAAGAAAACGAGCACGAAACTCACAATTTACATGATATTAATATTTTATGGAGGAATATTGTAATATTTAATAAATATTCTTACACTCGTATCCTCTGAGATAGTTTTATTTTTAAATGCTAACATTATTTAAAATAAGGATAATGTTATATGAAGCCTCATTTTCAACCTCAATTTCAATCTATATATGTTTTGAATTTTTAAAAAATAGTATACTTTATCTAATAAGGTGCATGTTTTTATAAAAAAATGAAGCATGTACCCCAATGAATTACATGGATGCATTTATAGAAAATGTAAAAAAATCTTTCGAAACATATACATTGTTAACATGAGCATGTGCTCTGTTAATTTTCTATTGACGTATATAAAGCTGGAATTGAGACTGAAAATAGATCTGGGTGTAACAGCACCTTTAAAAAAATTGTATTAAACTGATTTTTTTATATTTTAATAAACAAATGTTAAATTTGAATTCATAATTTTTTATTATTAATTTTCTTGTTAACCATTAAAATAAACTCCACACCCTTTTCGTTGGTTTATAAATTGAGTTATCAGTAAACCATGCAACGAGTAATTCTAACAGCATGTATCCTCTGCTTGTTTTTTTTTTAATGTTTGATTGGGTTAATGGTATAATATTCATCAAATGAAATTGTTCAATCTTCATACAAAGTCTCATTTATTTGAAATGATACTAGTATGATTTAGTGAAGTAAAAGAAAAGCACCAACATAGAATCATAATTCTATGTATTTAGAGTTTTTGAAATATGATCCAGTCATTGCTATATCCTATCAATACATGATAGTCTTCAAGTAGGAACTGACATCAAGGTCGATCCTGAACAAAGACCACTAATGCAATTGCCTAGGATCCCCCACCTAGGGAGAGGCTTCCATAACCACAGATCGATGAAATAAAATAAATGAATGGTGAAATGTGCTATTTTTCCTTATTAATTAGTTTATCTCAATACACAATTTTTTCCAAAATCAAATATAAAAGTTTTCATCTCCTTGAATCTCTCCAACCATAATCTCTCTCTCTCTCTCTCTCTCTCTCTCTCTCTCTATATATATATATATATATATAGTCCCTCCGATTGTTTAAAATAAATAGTCTAGGTATTTTTATGATTTTATAACATTTTTATTCCATTAAAATTTAATTTATTTTGTTGCTTTTAGGCTTTTAGATTATTATAAAATATTGTGTATCTGTTGTATAATATTATTATAACTTAAAATAAAATGATGTATAAAATTAAACAAATTAGATTTCTTTTAATATGCATGGGGTCTTATTTTAAAAATTCGTATAGGGCCCATTAAAAAAATCAATTCTCATGGTCGATCCTAGCTGTGACGCCTGGCCAGTTAAGGGGGAAACCCAATAATCTCAAGAGGCTCATGGATTGGGGTGAGTGTGATGGTTTGATGTTTAGTCCCACATCACATAATAGGAAGAGATTGCTTGTGCTTATATGTATGCGCAGTTCTTAAACATCAACACACGTTTTAAAATCATGAGTGCATTTAGGGCAAAAGCCATGTTAAACCATTTTCAAGGGCTAATATTGTTTTAATTAATCATGGAGAACATTATAACATTTTTTAAAAAGATTTCAAGAAAATCTGCCTGAATAACCAATCCAAGTTGATGGATTCTAATGTCTCTCAACAAGAAAAAAATGGTTCATCCAAAGAAACATGATACAATACATTCATGCACTTGCTCACAACCCAAGAAATATTGATCGATTCACTTTTGGCCCTTCCAATCTGAACATCAACATCAAAAAAATAATAAAAATGATGTTTTTGATGCAACCCATCTAACATGAGACCCTTCAAGCCCCACCCAATCATCCAACACTTCACCCAACTCGTCCGCATGAAGGACCTCCCATCCGCCATGAACGCCCTCTCCTCCCTCGACAACCACGGCCTCCGCGCGGACCCCGTCGCGTACGCCGACCTCGTCAAGCTCTGCATCGCAAACCGCGCCGTCCGACAAGGCAGGCTCGTCCATCTCCACATCCACGCCGACGCTGTGTCCCCGGAGACCTTCCTCGACAACAACCTCCTCAACATGTACGTCAAGTTCGGCCTCCTCGACGACGCGCGCGCGCTTTTCGATGCAATGCCTGAGAGGAACGTCGTCTCGTGGACGACGATGGTCTCGGCCTACGCGCGAGCGCGCGCGTCGTCCGAAGAGTCGGTGAAGCTTCTGAACCTGATGCGCGGAGAGGGAGTCGCGCCAAACATGTTCACCTACTCGTCTGTCTTGCGGGCCGCCGTCGCCGCGCGCGAGCCGAGGATGCTCGAACAGATACACTGCGGCGCGATCAAGCACGGGTTGGAGTCCGACGTGTTCGTCCGGAGCGCGCTCATTGACGCTTACGCGAAATTGGGCGATCCCGCGGACGGGTTCCGCGTGTTCAACGAAATGGAGACCGGGGACGTGTTCGTCTGGAACTCGATCATCGGAGGGTTCGCGCAGAATGGTCGGTGTGACGAGGCTCTGTGTCTGTTCGTGGAGATGAAGCGCGCCGGGTTTCGGTCGAGTCAGGCGACGCTGACGAGCGCACTGAGAGCCTGCACGGGGTCTGCGCGGATGGAGATGGGCAGGCAAGTTCACGCGCACGTGGTGAAGTTCGGACCGGCGGCGGCGCGGGATCTGATACTAAACAACGCGGTGGTCGACATGTACTGCAAGTGCGGGAGCACCAACGAGGCAGGGGCCGCCTTTGCAAGGATGCGCGTGAGGGACGTCGTCTCGTGGAGCGCCATGATCTCGGGTCTCGCGCAGAACGGGCGCAGCGGGGACGCGCTCGAGCTGTTCGAGTCGATGAAGGAGAATGGGCCGAGGCCGAACCACGTCACGATGGTCGGGGTGTTGTTCGCGTGCAGTCATGCGGGGTTGGTTGACGAGGGGAGGCTCTACTTTGATTCCATGAGGACGCTATTCGATGTTGAGCCGGGGAGGGAGCACTACGGGTGCATGGTCGATCTCTTGGGGAGGGCGGGGAGGCTTGACGAGGCGTTGAAGCTGATTGAAGAGATGGAGATCACGCCGGACAGCGTTATATGGCGAACCCTGCTGGGCGCGTGCAAGGTTCACAAGAACACGAGCCTCGCAAAGCGCGTAGCGCATCGGATACTCGAATTGGAACCGGACGACGAGGGGGCGTACGTGCTGTTATCGAACACTTTTGCGGGTGCGCGGAGATGGGAAGGCGTGGAGACAGTGCGGGGGGCGATGAGGGACCGGGGGGTGAAGAAGAGGGAGCCCGGGTGCAGTTGGGTCGAGGAGGAGATGCGGATCCACGCATTCGTTGCGGGGGATGACTCGCACCCGGAGATGGCGAGCATAATTGGGGAGCTGAAGAGGCTGTTTTCTAGGATCGGTGATGCAGGTTACGTTGCGGACGCGGAGCTCGCATTGCATGATATGGAGGCGGAGCAGAGGGAGGAGTCGATGCGGTACCACAGCGAGAAGTTGGCGGTGGCGTTTGCGATGACGAGGGCAGTGGCGGGGAAGCCGATTCGGGTGGTGAAGAACCTGAGAACGTGCGGGGACTGTCACGCGTTTGCGAAGATGGTGAGCATGGTTGAAGGGAGGGATATAGTGATAAGAGATGCGGTGCGGTTTCATCATTTCAGGGGAGGAGCTTGCTCCTGTGGGGATTACTGGTGAAGGATTTTTGCCCTTTTTTTTGATGATCAAAAGAACATCAATGAAGAACACAAAAAAAAAATCATGATTCCTTATACAATAACACTGGATTTGGTAAATGTGAAAGAGCTGAATATTTTTTTTGTTTTTTTTTCGGTACGAGGGCACTAAGTTTGATACAGCATTTAAAACTGTAAATGTTTATATCGAAAAAGTAAATTAAACATTTTATATTGTTTAACTCATGTCAATAATGGTATAAGGTAGTTTTTGAAAACACAATTTAAAAATTAGTTTTTAGTTTTTACAGCTTTATGCACACTTTTTTAGGGTATAATGATGATGATTTGAGGGTGTAATAATAATGACTGCTTTATAAAACACAGATTTCGAGATGCGGTTTAGAGATAAAATTTAGTAATGATGATATATTTAAGTTGACATGTTTTGTAACAGCTTTTAACTTTTTTATTTTAAATGATGATGTATTTGACTTGATGTGACCATAAAAGTTAAAAGTTGTTTTTGGGGTTGTCTACCAAACATACACATTGGTTGCGCGATTGCGCAGTGTTTGCGATTGCAGGAAGCTACGTTTGCAATCGTGCAACTAAACAGTTTTGCAATTGTAATTTTAAACTCAGCGATTACAGACAAATAGTGTCCAAAAGCTGCGATTTCAAAAAGCTGAGAAAGTGAGCTTCCTGCAAAATCAGTTTTACAATCGTACATTTCTACAAAATTAATTTTACAATTGTACAACAAAACACAAAAATGATACAACAATGTTATATGACTAATTTTTCACATGCATAAATCATTGAATGCGGTTTTATCAAACATCGTATATTAGCAGGTGCCAGTCGGGCATAACATGGATATGATAACATGTGCATGCGATACACTTAGCTCTTATTTGGGGGTGGAATGTTCTGAATTGAATGAATGTAGTTTTAATAAGTTAGTGAAAAATAATTTGAGATAAGATATATATATTGTATATATTTTCAATAAATTTTTAACCAAAGTACTATCAAAATTTTCGATGTTGGAACGTAGAAAAATAAGAATAGAAACGACAAAATTAAACTGAGAGTCAACTCGAATTGCAAACTCCCGATTAACCCAACCCATGTATCAGGTTCAATTCAGATTAACCCAAATTGCATAGTACATCGAATTAATTATATAAAATCTTGTGTGATCACAAAGTCAGTACTGACTGTTATGGGCAAACAGAGCAACTCTGCAGTCCAAATGAATAGTGCTACTACACTCTTCGTTTGATTCACTTTTAATCTGAGAGAGAGATGCATCTGAGCGAGAACGAGGGGATCGAAGGGAATAAATTCGTGGTGACGGGAGGTCTCGGCTTCGTCGGATCGGCCCTATGCGTGGAGCTCGCCAGGAGAGGAGCCGCCGAGGTCCGTTCGCTAGACATCCGTAATTCATCGCCCTGGCTCACCCATCTCCAACAAATCGGCGTCTCTTTCTTCCAAGGTTCCATCTTTTCCACGAATTCTCATCTGGGTCCTTCATATTTTGAGCTTCCATTACTTGTACTTGATGAATATCCGGTTTTTTTTTTTTTCAATTTTGGGCTTTGATTTGTTTGTTGTTTTAGGGGGAAAACTATAGAATTGGTAGTCTATCTAATAGAAGAAGAAAAAAAATCCAATTGCAAAGTTTTTTTTTTATATTTTAAAAAATTATTCTTTTTAGATTTAGTTCGGTTTCTTGATATTTTTTTTCCCTAAAACTTGATTGGGAATGGCTTCACAGGTGGGTTGATGATCTCAATGGATGGTTATGTGATGTTATGCAAAAACTTATTGTTTGGTATTGTTAGAATAAAGAAAAATGAATTCTTCTTATTGTATTAGAGGAGCCAAAGACTCTATTTATAGATACATAAAGGAAAACCTAAAATACCAGAAAAGGAAATTAGGAAAACTAAAAAACTAATAATATCATAATAATGATAATAAAGAGTTAATATTCTCGTAATAATGACCCTTTAACCCTCTCTCCCAAACTCTGAATGGTAGAACTCTTAGAGTTTGCACAAAAATAACAAACACCTCCAATAATCGAAGAACTTGATTTTGTGAATTGATAGTTGTCATCTGTGTTTTGGAATCCACCACTTCGCTTCCGCTCTCGTTGAGTCAGCCGGAGTCGTTTCCGCTCGTTGAGTCAGTCAGAGTCACTCCGCTCTTCTTGAGTCAGTCGGAATCGCTCCCGCTCTTTGAGTCAGTTGGAGTCTCTCCTGCTTTTTGAGTCAGTCGGAGTCTCTCCCGAGGTGCGCACGGCAGACTAGCGCGGACAGGCAGCGGTGACGATGGCGCGCAGAGACAACAGTGCCCAAGGACGAGGGAGCACAGAGACAGTGCGCAAGGACGATGGCGCACAGATGACGTTCAAGAGGAAGATCACACAGACGCCGCCATGCCGGGCGAGGCAGCGGATGGCGGGCTTGGTGATGCCCTAGATGTTGCCACGGAGGACTTTGCCGATGGTGATTTTTTTTAATTGGATTTGCTGTGGTTTTGGGTATTGACATCTTCAAATGGTGGATTGTTTTGAAACCATGGTTGATGACAAAGAACCACAGATGGTGATGATATGAACAAAGAACAGATGGAGAAGGAGGAGAAGAGGATTGCGCGTGGAGCACGTGGAGATGAGTGGAAGCATAGAACAACGAAAAGAAAAATTATGGATACCAAAAGTCCTCCCCCACTCCGATTGAACACTCTTCAATCGGAACGGGGAAGAAGAAGAAAAAACTTTTGTGGATCTAGGGTTTTTGGGGTGGCTCTGATACCATGTTAGAATAAAGAAATGAGAATTTTTCATATTGTATTAGAGGAGTCAAAGACTCTATTTATAAATACATAAAGAAAACCTAAAATACCAGAAAATGAAATTAGGAAAACTAGAAAACTAATAATATCATAATAATGATAATAAAGAGTCAATATTCTCATAATAATGACTCTTTAACAGGTATCATGTTATTCGTTGAAATGCTTAAGTGGGATTGAAGCGTATGAGTTGAGACAAAGAAGGGAAGCCAATTAAGTTTTGCTTGTGTTTGTTTGATACTTCAGCTCTTGAAGGCTTTTTTTTAATGTAATCTAAATTACCTGAATTTGTTCTTGTTGGGTTTTTGGCAATCTTGTTGATATATGTACTCCTAAGTTCCAAAGAGGTCATAAACAATTACATGTTGTATATAGAATTTAAAAGGGGTACTAAATCAGAACAACCAAATGACATAGTTTGCTTTTGAAGATTGATTTTCGAGCAAAGTGTGGTTACTAAACTCTTGTAGATTTAAGGATTGGATCCATACATGGGGTTGTATAGACTGTTGACAATGGCTGCATAAACTTTCTTGCATGATGGCTGTGAAAGAATTATGGACAGGCAGTGTTCAAGATTTGGGATAGCTCTCTGCGAACCAGGATAATTGTCATTTTTTTTCCAAACAGTTGTCGCCTTATCGGACTCTAAGCCTCCATTGAGTAATGTAGTAGAGTAACCTGGAATAGAATTGTTAGTTTTAAGTTATTCCATTTTTTGGTTGTAGCTGAATAAGCCCATCTCACCTCCACCTTGGAATTGTTATCTTGAAAATCATCCATCATCGAGTTTAATTTGAACACTTATTCTGCCAAAAAAACAACATGAGTGGAGTATGCACTAGTCTATTCTGTATTCTATTCCTTATTCTGAAAATGATTGTAGGCTTGAACATTCAACATGAAAAAATCAAACAAGTGGGCCCAACCAATGTTATGAGAACTAATCATATGATTACTGTTTGTATTCACCCAAGGCTTTAATTGACTGGAAGTTCCTTTGCAGGGGATGTGAGCAAAAAGGTGGATGTCCAAAAAGCTTTAAAAGGAGTGAATTGTGTCTTCCATCTCGCCTCGTATGGCATGTCAGGGAAAGAAATGCTCCAAGCTGGCCGTGTAGATGCAGTTAATTTAAATGGAACCTGCAATATATTAGATGTATGCCACGAGTATGGTATTAAGAGGCTTGTCTACGTGAGTACGTACAATGTGGTGTTTGGAGGAAAGGAGATCATAAATGGGAATGAGTCTTTACCATATTTTCCTATTGATGAACATGTCGATCCATATGGAAGGAGCAAGTCCATCGCAGAACAGTTGGTTCTGAAGAGCAATGGTCGTGCTGCCAAGTAAGTGACTTTTGAAATATCCATTTTTTTTTTTAGAACTTCAGTGGTAGTTATAGTCATTGAGGGGTCATTAATGTTGCATATTTGATACATCCCACATATCATCTGTTTGTCGAGGCATGAAATATGTTTGATCAATGCATACCAGTTCACTTTATTTATACTAGGGGTGAAAAATGGTATACATCCTAATCCATCTTCAGGTGGACTATTTAAACCACTGTTCAAAGGAACAAAAATGGTATCTAATAAGAAGTCTTTGTTGCTAATGGTTTTAAAATATTATGTCAACTTTATATCATAATTATACTAGTCGATGTGCCTCTACCAATGGGGGCCTTAAAGGCCCCATATAACGTGATTATATGATTTGGTTGTTAGTTCAGTATTGGCTTCCATTATCGCCACATCCTAAATAAAAATTTGCTCATTAGGACAAAAGAAATTTTCCAATTTTATCAGGGTTAATGCAGTTTTCTCCATTACTTTTAGGAAGAAGGATGGTACACGTCTCTATACATGTGCAATCCGCCCTGCTGCCATCTACGGACCAGGTGAAGAACGGCACTTGCCAAGGATCATCTCTCTTGCAAAGATGGGCCTCTGTACCTTTAAAATTGGCAAAGCTAATGTGAAGACAGATTGGGTGTATATTGATAATCTTGTGCTTGCGTTCTTGTTGGCAAGTATGGGACTTTTGGATGATATACCCGGCACAGAAGGAAAACCAGTTGCTGCCGGGCAGTCATATTTCATATCCGACGGTACATTCTTGACTCAACCTTTCATATGAAAACCTTTTTGCCATTCATTCATAAGTTGAAGTGAAAAGTCAAAACCAGAACTTATACATGTGATTTTGATGCCCTTCATGAAAAGTGATACATTGTCTGCAGAAATCTGAAATATCTTGTTGTACAATATTCGCATGTTGCAGCAACTGATGGTTGTTTCCAGTTTGAGAATTCTGGATAGCTTGTTTCAGTGCCTATTATTTCTGCAATAACCATTCTTGTTTAATAATGCTAGTAGCACCGATCATTTCGCTTTTGCAGGTCCCCCATCAATACTTTTGAATTTCTCACCCCGTTATTGGAGAGCCTTGAATATGACACACCGAAGAACACGATGGACGTCCATCGTGCACTATTCCTATCTCAGATGATCTCATTCTTCTACCTCATGTTATACCCATTTCTAAACCGCTGGTGGCTTCCTCCACCTTTATCCTTCCTGCCGAAGTCTACAAGGTTAGCCCCTCTATTTCACCATACATCAAAATACACATGGAACATATTTTTTTTGCCATAATTAAATCTTCTCCAATACTCAAACTCAAGTACCTTTGTCAGCCTGTCTAGAGGTGGTTTGGTAATAGTTTACAAGTTGTAGTGGTAATATGTTCATCTCTTTGAGTATGGGCGCTACACAGTCCCATTTGTGGTATAAGCAGTTCAATATATATTAAACAAAACATCTGATTTTTCACTTCTTCAATAAGTGGGTTCATACAATTCACTAGAGCATAACATTCATTTTTACGAAAACATTCCTAAAAAGTCAAAGCATATGAGAATTGTACATGGGATTGAACGTGACATTTTCCTTTAAGTATTCAATCATCACTCACCCACCCATTCAACCAGGTCGGCGTCACACACTACTTCTCCTTCCTCAAGGCGAAGCAGGAACTCGGGTACATCCCCATTGTGAGCCCCCGCGAGGGCATGTCGAGGACGATCTTGTATTGGAAAGATAAAAGAAGTAAGGACTTGGAAGGCCCCACCATCTTCACCTGGATCTTAGTGGTTGGCGGTATGGTCGCCAATTTCTGCGTGGCCTTCCTCCCGTGTTACGGACCATTGGCCTGGCTGAAGTCGATCAGTCTCTTCATCTTCAGGTCAGTGTCAACCGTCCGACTTGTATTCATCTTGGCAGTGGCTGCGCATGTTGGGGAGGCGGTCTATGCATGGTCTTTGTCGAAACGGGTGGATCCGGCAAACAGTGGAGGGTGGTTCTGGCAGACATTTTGTCTTGGGATCTTCTCGCTGAGGTTTCTATTGAAGAGGGCCAGAAGAAATTCATCTTGAGATCTTCAACACATGGAATGAATGCTTGTTCTGCTTTTAATTGTTATTATTCATGTCGTATGTCATGTGACAGATCAAGTTGCACAATAATTTCAATAAATAAGGATTTGGCATAAAGTTATCAGACTGGTCTTAAGTCATGTTTTATTATCGGTCGGTTTCAATCCGATCCGATTTTTGAAACTTTACAAATAACACCATTGGATTTGACTTTTCAAAACACATCTGACTCTATTTATAGCAACAAAATAGAAGATAGGAGAAGAAAAGGCCATTTGAACCAGTGTTCAAAGTCAATCCCAACTAACGAAACCGTTTTTCCTTCCCCTCTCATCCTTTCCCGCCCAACCTCTCACCCCCACCACCCAAAACACACCGGAAATCACCACCTCCACCACCACCACTTCTTCGAATGAGTACTGCATTGGCATCATCGTCGCATTGGCATTGGCCAACAATGGGCGCGACGCACCACCACCACCACCTTGGCGTGGCGGTGTCTCATGCCACCTCCACCGCTGTGAATGGGACGGACCTGTCAACGACAATCGTGTGCTACGCACCGACGATGATCACGACGAACGGCATATGGCAGGGGGACAACCCCCTGAACTACTCCCTCCCCCTCTTCATCCTCCAACTGACCCTGATCGTCTTCACCACGCGCTCCCTCGTCCTCCTCCTCAAGCCCCTCCGCCAGCCCCGCGTGGTGGCGGAGATCATCGGCGGCGTCCTCCTCGGCCCCTCCGTCCTTGGCCGCTTCGACCACTTCGCCGCCAACCTCTTCCCCCTCCGCAGCATCACCGTCCTCGAGACCATGGCCCACCTCGGCCTCCTCTACTTCCTCTTCCTCGTCGGCGTCGAGATGGACCTCGCCGTCCTCAGCCGCACCGGCCGCCGCGGCCTCATCGTCGCCATCTCCGGCATGGCCCTCCCCTTCGCCGTCGGCACCTCCTCCTCCTTCCTCCTCAAGCCCCACGTCTCCAAGAACCTCCACGCTGGCGCCTTCCTCCTCTTCCTCGGCGTCGCCGTCTCCATCACCGCCTTCCCCGTCCTCGCCCGCATCCTCGCCGAGCTCAAGCTCCTCAATTCCGAGCTCGGCCGCGTCGCCATGTCGTCCGCGCTCGCCAACGACATCGCCGCGTGGGTCCTCCTCGCGCTCGCCATCGCCCTCACCGAGAACGACGGCGGCGCCGCCACCCCCCTCGCCTCCTTGTGGGTCGTCCTCTCCGGCGCCGCCTTCGTCGCCTTCTGCTTCTTCGCCCTCCGCCCCGCCGTCGATTGGGTCATCCGCCGCACCCCCGAGGGCGAGCCCTTCGACGAATTCTACATATGCACCATCCTCACCGGCGTCATGGTCTGCGGTCTCATCACCGATGCCATCGGAATTCACTCCGTCTTCGGTGCCTTCATCTTCGGCCTTGTCATCCCCAACGGCCCCCTCGGCACCGCCCTCATCGAGAAGCTCGAGGACTTCGTGTCCGGCATCTTATTGCCCCTCTTCTTCGCCATCAGCGGACTCCGCACCAACCTCGCCGCCATCACCAACCCGCGCACCGCATGCTTCCTCGTGCTCGTCATCCTTGTCGCGGGCGCGGCCAAGATCGCGGGGACCCTCCTCGTCGCGCTCTTCTACTCCATGCCCTTCCGCGAGGGCCTCTCCCTCGGCGTGCTCATGAACACCAAGGGCGTCATTGAGATGATCGTCCTCAACATCGGCCGCGACAAGCAGGTCCTCGACGAGCAGTCCTTCGCCATCATGGTCGTCACTTCCGTGCTCATGACGGCCGCGGTCGTCCCCGTCGTCACATCCGTCTACCGCCCCGCGAAGCGCCTTCAGGCGTACAAGCGGCGCACGCTCCAGATACAGCGCACGCGCCCCGACGCGGAGCTCCGGATGCTGGCGTGCGTGCACGCGCCCCGCACGTCCCTTCCATAATCAGCCTCCTCGAGGCGTCGAACCCCACGAAGCGGTCCCCGATATTCGTGTACGCGCTCCATCTGGTGGAGCTCACCGGGCGATCCTCCGCCATGCTCATCGTGCACAACACCACCTCCCGAAGCAACACCACCAAGACGCCGATGAGCCGCGCGCAGGCGCAGTCAGAGCACATCGTGCACGCGTTCGAGAACTACGAACAGCACGCCGGGGGGGTCTCCGTGCAGCCGCTCACGGCGATCTCCCCGCACTCGACGATGTACGAGGACGTGTGCGGCCTCGCCGAGGACAAGCGCGTCGCGCTCATCGTCCTCCCCTTCCACAAGCACCAGACCGTCGACGGCGCCATGGAGGCCGCCAACCCGCCCTGCGCGGGGTCAACCAGGGCGTGCTCGAGCACGCGCCATGCTCCGTCGCCGTATTCGTTGACCGCGGCCTCGCGCGTGGCGGTCCCGCGCACGACATAGCGATGCTGTTCTTCGGGGGGGCCGACGACCGGGAGGCGCTGACGTACGCGTGGAGGATGGCGGAGCACCCGGCGATAAGGCTCGCGGTGTTCCGGTTCACGCCGGGGGACAACGCGGCGTTGGCGTGGGCGGCAGCGTCAGAGAAGGACCCGGATGTGCTGACGGTGATGACGGACGCGGAGAGGGAGCGGGCGATGGACGATGAGCTGTTGGCGGAGTTTCGGATGAAGAACGTGGGGGAGGAGTCGGTGGCGTACGCGGAGGTGGTGGCAAATAATGGGGAGGAGACGGTGGCAGCGATACGGTCGATGGAGGCGGTGCATGACCTTTACGTGGTGGGGCGCGGGAGGGGGGTGACGACGCCGCTGTTGGCGGGGCTGACGGACTGGAGCGAGTGTCCCGAGCTGGGGCCGATAGGGGACCTGCTCGCGTCAACGGACTTCTCGATCGCAATGTCGGTGCTGGTGGTGCAGCAGTACGTCGGTGGAGGAGGAGGAGGGGACGCAGTGGAGAGTCCCGAGCGGCAGCGGAACTACATGAGCGGGGGGAACCGCGCGAGGAGCGGGCCGCGCGTGACGGGCAAAGCGGGGTGGAGCGCCAGCATACTTGGGACTTAGATTTTTTTTGTGGGTAATTTTTTTTTTACTTGATCAAATGTTCTCTATCAACAGGCGACGAAACTTAAATTTAAGCCCCTTATTAAAAAAAAAGAGTTTCTCTCTCATCCTAATAAAAAGAGGTTTAATAGGACTTGAAAGTTGGTTGTTCTTGTGTTCATTATTTTGTCTTTCAACGAAGTGTGATTGGTTTTTTGGTTGGTTTTCTTGTGATTTTTCATTCTTTGTTAGGTGAAACCAAGCCCCCATTTGCGGTCGTGCTGCACAAGGATAGATTAGCATTCTTGGGTAGATAGCTATGAGAACAGTTTGTTGTTTGATTACATTTTTTTATTATTTAGTCATTGTTATTTTTGTATTTAGCTTTTTGAGATGCATAAGACATGAATAAGCTATTTCAGTTATTGCTTGAATTCCTTTCAAAGTTTGAACTAATTTATTCAAGCATAGATGGTGGACTTTGTTCATGTTAAACAAACATGATTATTTTATTTTAGGATTGTTAATACACACGTCCATATTACAATCATGTCCGTATCTCAAAATGATCCCCCAATTGTCTATACAATGCTATAAAGATTGTGCACTGCATCATGGTGTGTATTGTACTATCGTACTATATGAAAATTATTATTTTTTAAAAAATAATATACTAATATATTTTATTGTATATTTCACTTTTTATAACATCATATAATTTAATGAGCGATTAAGGTGATATGATCGAAAGTGATGAAGCCCATTTTATTTAGAAGATCCAGTCAAGAAAAACAAAAGTTACATTTTACCGGGATTTTTTTGACAAAAGCTGAATTTCAAACCATACCATAATTCATATCATTTTATCAATTTTTTTAGATATTTTTCTTTCCATTTCATGAAATATAGTTGGATTCCTAATGGTAGCATTCATGTGCAGTTTTGTTTTTATTAACAAGACATGCTTTTTATCCTTAAAAAAAAAAAAGACATATCATTAAGATACGTACATTATTACAATATGTACAAAAGACTACATATAAATCTGCTGTTAAAATAATATATTGATGTACAAAAGACTACATACAAAGCACAATAGACGTGCTCATTGCTTTCCCTCCATTCTTTCCTCTCGTCAAAAGGGGAGCCAGAGTCAAGAAACCCTAACCCTAACCAAGTTGGTGCCATCAAAATTCATATAAAGTCGAAAAAAAAAGCCAATTGTTTTTTGTTTTTTCTTGTCTTCCTCGATATAAATGCAGGTACCGATCCTTCTTTGACCCTTTATTTATTTTAAAAAAAATTCTTTCTCTCCTCTTTCAAATATAATAGTAAATATAAACAACAAAAAATCAAGCAACTTAGATCACCTCACAATAAATGCACCCTGAAAGATCAGCGCCGTAGGATTAATGAACCCCCCACGTCTCACACGTGAAAAAACTAAATCCCCTCGTTAATGACCAAAATACCCTCATCCAACTCTTCAGAGACACAAACCCCAAATGGGCAAACCAAGTAAAAATCCAATTCCAAAGCTTTCACCAACAAAAGCAAAAATACAAATCCCAATAGAAAAGAACAGGAACAGTTGTTCTTCCCCAACTTTTCCATTCAAAGCTCCAAAACCCACTTCATTCATACTAAAAAAATGGAGTCTTTGAAAGCTACACTGCTTTGCTTCATGTTGGTATCACTGAAACTGCACAAAAAAGCAGCAGTAGCAACAACAGCAACCAGAGATGATGAATGGATGACTGCAACTGCAACATACATTAAAGACTCAGATGGGTCTACCCTCACTGGTTTGTTACTCTCACTCTCCACTCACCCCATTTGAAGTTCCATTCATGATGGTGTCTGTGTGTTTTCACTTTAGGCCATGTTTGGTTGGTGGTAGATATTCGAGTATTGTATTCAAGAAAAATATTTTATTTTGGATACTATCATTATGCCATCGATTTTGTCTTTTAAATGATATATAACATACAACTTATTGAGAGAGCTTAATCTCATTTATGTTTAATTATATATGTAGTTGTTTTGTTTACTCTCATGTGTTTTATTTATTAAATATTTTTCTGTCAATATTACTCACTTTTACAATTATGAGATAGGTGAATTAGATTTGCAAGTATGTATGCCTGCTCATAAGAGTGATTTGGGTTTTTTTTTTCAAAAAAAATCTCATATCATTTGTAATGCATGA
This sequence comes from Acorus calamus, assembly GCA_030737845.1. Lineage (NCBI taxonomy): Eukaryota > Viridiplantae > Streptophyta > Magnoliopsida > Acorales > Acoraceae > Acorus > Acorus calamus. Next base: position 31,186,699 of record CM060863.1, on the reverse strand, counting down.
ACCAAACACTGGTAAATGAATCTGGGTAGGAATCCATCGATGAATTAAACAGTCTAATGAAATCTGGATTCCTAATAAGATGATTACCGGTAAAGAGAATCCATTCAAATAATGACATGAACCAAATGGTGCGTCAATGTTTTTTGGTGAATGCAGGGGGTGCTTGTGGTTATGGGGACCTCAACAGGGTAGGTTATGGGAGAAAAAGCACTGCAGTGAGTGGTGAACTCTTCAAGAGAGGGAGCACCTGTGGTGGGTGTTTTGAGCTTAGGTGTGTAGACCACATTCTTTGGTGCTTGCAAGGTAGCCCTTCCATGGTGGTCACTGTCACGGATTTCTGCGCTCCTAATTTTGGGCTCCCCGGAGACTACGGCGGGTGGTGCAATTATCCCAGGGAGCACTTTCAGATGTCTGAATTAGCTTTCACAGCAATCGCGGAACGACAGGCTGATATTGTGCCTGTTCAGTATAGGAGGTATGAAAGAATCTACTTTGAAGTATTTTCAGCAATCCCCAGTTGAAAGCTTTGACTGTCCAAGTATTATATAGCTGAGAGTTACCACTTTGTTTTTTACATGACATAGATTGTGTGTTTCTATTGTCTGATAGAGGAATTTTGACCAATTGAGAACTCATAATTCTAAGTCCATGGTGGAAATATAGGTGATAACATTTTGGTGAAATGCACCTTTATGAATATAATGGATCTTGTGTTTGGACTAGGTTTTGGATCTGGTTTACAAACATCGGGTTGTCATGATGAAATATTGGGATAGACAATTGATTTGGGATAGTTAAGATTTAGTGGTAAACTGTTTGAATAAGGTCTAGTAATTTAAATATCTTATAAACTGTTTATAAACTGTAGTAGATAAGATTCAGTGTAACAATTTGTTAAATTGTTGGAGATGTTGTTTGGTATATTTCTATATAGAAGACTTTCTAATTTTTTATGACCAGGACAACATAGAGATTTACAGAGAGGTTGAGACTGGTAGCTTAGAGAGGGAAACTGCATAAACATGCACAACATTTTGTTTTAGTATTAAAGCTATTTTTCAGTATACCTACTCAATTCTGAACAACCCAAATATCGTATAGCATGTAAGAGACCTCTTTCAAACCTTGCATGTTGTTGATTAATAAAGTGTTTAACTAGTCTGCTTGAGCTTGTGAACAAAATATGGTAAAGAAGATGAAACTGTGCATTTGATGGATTAAAATTCAAAGCATTTGGTATGATATTTTTGGTTTGGCAGGGTGAACTGTGTGAGGAATGGAGGGCTGAGGTTTATGATCAGTGGGAGTTCTTACTTCTACCAAGTGCTCATCACCAATGTCGGTTCTGATGGTGAAGTGGTTGCAGTCAAAGTGAAGGGATCAAGAACCGGATGGATACCGATGGGAAGGAACTGGGGACAGATATGGCAGTGCGATGTGGACCTCAGCAGACAACCCCTATCTTTCGAGGTGACCAACAGCCGGGGAAGAACTATAACATCCTACAATGTGGCTCCAGTGAATTGGAGGTTTGGACAGACGTTTGAAGGGAAACAGTTCGAGCAATAGAATCAAAAGAATGAGCATGAATTGGGATTTTCAGTTCCTTAAAAGTCACGGAAACCTGGAATCCATTTTTTTGGTAAAATGTGAAGGCTCAAATAGTATACAAGCTGAAGAAATCCGAAGGACAGGGAGAATGCATGAGATAGTTTATGGTCAGGAAATGTAAGTGGCTTGACTCAGCTATCTATTTATGCAGTGCTAATGTGCTATATATATTGTGATATTAATCATATCATAGAAGAATTTTTACTTGGTTTGTTCTTTTCTAATGATGATAGAAAGGATTCATGATGCTTATAATCTTTTTATCTCGTAATCATTTATGAATGTACACTAATCTCGCTGAATGAAACTTTTAACGGTCATATGATTTACGCGAACTTTATGACTAGCTATGATCATATCAACTGAAAATCACGGCTTGTACTAGTGCTCACAAATTTCTTCACAAACCCGAATTTGACACAGCAACATTATTATTTTTATTACCCAACAAAAAAATACATTATTTTTTTTCTTTTTTGCATTTTGTGTTGAATTTCCATACTGTAAGAGCTAATTCATGACTAGGGTTACAGGCTTACAGCTCAAAACATACTCTGGTGACCCATTCTATGTTGATTATTGAAATGCAATCTACAATCATGAAAAAGTTTTTAACTGTAAGAGCTAATTCATGACTAGGGTTACAGGCTTACAGCTAAAAACATGCTCTGGTGACCTATTCTATGTTGATTATCGAAATGCAATCTACAATAATGAAAAAGTTTTTTTACTTGGCAATATTGATTATTTTATGTAAGGGTTAATTCATGAGTCATGACCCATTATTTTTCTTTTCTAATATTAATTGGAAAGATGAATCTACAGTAAGTTGAGGCGAATGACACTTGTCAATCAAATATATTGATGGTTTCTCATGGATAAAGGGTTTTTAACCATACTATTGGAGTAAGGGAATAGGCCTGTTGTTGGGCCTATTCCCCATGTGGGGGATCGCCGATTGGGCGTACGGGGGTTCGGGGGCAGTGCCCCCGACTCGAATTTTTGTCATGGGTATTTTGGTCTTTTTCCTATTCTAGGGCTTGTACATCTTGTAACTATAAAAGGGACCTTTCGGTCACCACAATACAATACAATATTATTATTCAATATATTTCTTCTTGGTATCAGAGCCGCAAAGAAACCCTAGGGTTTCACAAATTTTTTTTTTTTCTTTTCATCACGGATCGTGGTGATTGTTTCCTCTCTCGGATCGAGATTTGAGTTTTCCTTCTTGCAATGAATCCAACGCCGAAGGACCTCACGCCACTATCGGGTGGGGAGATCAAGGACGACGCCTCGTTAGGGCAGATCCAGAACACCTCGGTTGGTATCACCGCTATTCCGTTAGGGCATAACTCTCATGCTCAACGGATTACCAACGTGCTTCTTGATGGACGAAATTATCCATCATGGTCGCGTTCTGTTCGATTGTATTTGGGTAGTCGAGGCATGTCAGGCCTTCTTCTTGGTACCATTAAAAAGCCGGCTGAAACTGATGCAACCTTCAATCAGTGGGAGATCAACAACTGCACGGTTCTGGGTGGCTCTACAACTCCATGGAGACCCGGATCTATAATATGTTCATGTATCATGATACGGTCGACTCTCTATGGGCTGCGTTGAAGAAGACCTATGGTCATGCCAGGAATGACTCACGGATCTATGAGTTGTACAAGGATATTGCTCAGGCCACCCAAGGTAACCAATCTGTTACAGATTATTTTGGATTTCTTCAGGCTCGTTGGGAGGAACTTGCCCATTATGAGCCTCTCTCAGAGTTGTCGAAGGAGGCTGCCACGATTGTGGTTGGCCGACTACAACGCCAACAGACGTATGCGTTCCTTATGGGCCTTCGACCGGAGTTCGAATCTCTTCGTGTTCAGATCTTGAATACCACACCACTTCCTTCTCTATTTGAAGCATTTGCTATTATTGAGGGTGATGAGCATCGCCGTCAGATCTCTGCCTCAGCACCTACTAGAACCCTCGGCGATCAGATGGCATTGGCGGCCACCTCTGGATATGACTCTCGCGGCCACGGGGATAGTAGTCGCGGTCGCGGTCGTGGTCGTGGACGTGGACGCGGCAATATTGTGACTTGTGGCCACTGTGGAAAAACAGGGCATGAAAAAGTCAGATGCTTTATTCTGTACCCACAATTGATGCGTCCTCGCAATGTTGGAGCTCCTTCATCTGCCCCTCGTGCTGCTGTTGCTGATGCTTCGGTTCCGGGTGATGCCCCCACTGCTCCATCTGGGTCGTTTGATATGCGTACTATTCAGAACCATATTGATGCCATGGTTCGGGAGAGCCTTGCCTCTCATGCTGGTCTCTCTCATGCTGGTCCAACATCCTCTGCTGCTACCTCAGGTATCCCCTCCGCCTACCATGTTAACCAATCAGGGTCTCCTACTTGGGTCATTGATTCAGGCGCTACTGAACATATGTCTGGTGAGTCTCGATTGTTTGCCCCCTTGACATCATCTTCTATGCACAGAGAGGTACGTCTTGCTGATGGCTCGCTTACCCCTGTCATCAGTAAGGGTACCGTTCCTTTATCTTCCTCATTATCATTGCACTCTGTGTTACATGTTCCCAACCTTGCTCTTAACCTTCTTTCTGTTAGCCAATTGACAAAGGTTTTGAACTGTTCAGTGACTTTTTACCCTGATCATTGTGTTTTTCAGGACCTGAGTACACGGAGGATTTTTGGCAAGGGGTATGAGAGAGATGGCCTTTACGTCTTCGGAGAACCACCCACCACGGCCCATGCTTCCATTTTGCCCACTGATCATTCGCATAGTTTTTCTCTACAATCTTTAGATTTATGGCATGCTCGATTAGGACATGCCAATTTTCAGCATCTATGTTCTTTATTTCCTACTTTTCGTTCTTCATGTAAGACTCATAAGTTTCAATGTGCTGTGTGTGAGCTTTCTAAACATACACGTACTACTTATATTTCTCGTATGAATAAAGCTTCTGGATTGTTTGATTTGATTCATTCTGATGTGTGGGGTCCCTCTCCTGTTACTGCTTTTGGTGGTCATAGATACTACTTGACATTCATTGATGATTTTTCTAGATATACTTGGGTTTATCTTCTTAAATCTCGGTCTGAGGTATCCTCTCAGTGTGTTAATTTTTTGCGCATGATTAAAACACAGTTTAATATTACTGTAAAGAGTATCAGGTCTGATAATGGGGGGGAGTATGTCTCAGATTCTTTTCGGTCTCATCTGAATGAGTTGGGGATTCTTCAACAGTTGACTTGTCCATATACACCTGAGCAGAATGGGGTGGCGGAACGAAAAAATCGTCATCTCATGAATGTGGTTCGTTGTCTCCTTCGAGGAATGAATGTTCCAAAGTCCTATTGGAGTATGACAGTCCTCACTGCTGCCTTTTTGATTAATCGGACTCCCAGTCGTACTTTAGGAGGTCAAGTTCCTTTTCATGTTTTGTATCCTGATCGTACTCTTTTCCCCATCACTCCTCGAGTCTTCGGGTGTACTTGTTTTGTTCAGGATAGGGGGCCCTCACGCACCAAGCTTGATGATAAATCTATACGTTGTGTTTTCCTTGGTTATTCTACCATGTCCAAAGGATATAGATGCTATGATCCTATTTCTCGGAGATTGTTTCATTCCCTTGATGTCACATTTTTTGAAGATGTGCCATATTTTTCTGACACGGTTCTGCAACATTCGTCTTCACCGGTTCGACCGACTTCATTTTTCCCATCATTGCCTTTGCCACAGCCACAGTCACAGTCGCTGCAGCCACCGTCGTCACCTCCTCCGTCGTCACCACCGCAGCCGTCTCCACCACAGTCTCCTCTAATTGTATACACTCGTAGACCTCGGCCACCTCTCTCTCCTGCTCACTTGTCGACATCCTCCTCGGACTCAGGTATACCTTCTCCCTTGATCACTCCACATTCTGTTCCTGATTTGCCTCCATCTGACTCTGATGTGCCTATTGCTCTTCGCAAAGGTCGTCGGAGTTGTGTCACTGCTCATCCTCTTGCCCAGTTTGTTTCTTATCAGGGACTTTCCGATTCCTATAGAGCTTACCTGGCTGCTACATCGTCTATTCGTATTCCTCGTACTGTTACCGAGGCATTACAGGATTCTCTATGGACCGCCGCTATGACCGCTGAGATGGATGCCCTGCAGAAAAATCATACGTGGGAGTTGGTTGATCTTCCACCAGGGGAGAGGACCGTTGGTTGTCGATGGGTCTTCACAGTAAAATACAAGGCTGATGGGGCTGTTGAGCGATATAAGGCGCGCCTTGTTGCAAAAGGCTTTACTCAGACTCCAGGGAAGGATTTTCATGCTACATTTGCTCCTGTTGCCAAGCTGACTACTGTTCGGCTTCTTGTCTCTCTTGCTGCTTGCCACAACTGGCCTCTTCATCAGATGGATGTGAAGAATGCTTTTCTTCACGGCGACTTGACAGAGAAAATTTATATGGATCCGCCGCCTGGTTTTCGTCTTCAGGGGGAGTATTCTGGAAAGGTGTGCCTTCTTCTCAAATCTCTATATGGACTTAAGCAGTCACCGAGAGCATGGTTTCAGAGATTCAGCGTAATCATTCTCTCTCTTGGATTTACTCGTTGTCATGCTGATCATACTTGCTTCATTCGTCGAAGTAATGGACGGTGCACCATTGTTCTAGTTTACGTGGATGATATTATTATCACAGGAGATGATGCTGATTACATTGTCAGAGTGAAGACTGAGCTTGGACAGGCATTTGATGTGAAGGATCTAGGTCCTCTTCGGTATTTTTTGGGGATTGAGATTGCTCGCTCACGCCATGGTATTTCGCTCTCCCAGCGAAAATACACTCTTGACCTACTTGAGGACACCGGTATGCTTGGATGTCGCCCTGCCACTTCTCCCATGGACCAGAACCATCGCCTTCATGTTGAATCAGGCGACCTTCTGCCAGATCCTTCTTTGTATCAGCGTCTAGTGGGTCGTTTGATCTACTTGACAAACACTAGGCCTGATTTGACTTTCGCTGTCAGCGTAGTGAGTCAATTCATGCATGCCCCACGGACTTCTCACCTAGATGCTGTTTACAGGATTCTTCGATACTTGAAGTCATGCCCTGGTCTTGGCTTATTCTATGCTACTAGTGCTCAGCCTACCATTTCTTGCTACACTGATGCAGATTATGCTGGTTCACTCACTGATCGGCGATCCACTTCTGGTTTCTGTACTTTCCATGGGGGCAACCTTATTTCCTGGAAAAGTAAGAAACAGAGTGTTGTCTCTCGTTCTTCTGCTGAGGCAGAATATCGTGCCATGGCCCAAGGCACATGTGAGATCATTTGGTTGCGCTCTCTTCTGACAGAGTTGGGATTCCCTGTAGCTGGTTCATCTACTTTGTTTTGTGATAACCGATCTGCCATTATGCTTGCCTCGGACTCAGTTCTTCATGAGCGGACCAAACACATTGAGGTTGATGTTCACTTTCTTCGAGAGAAAGTACAGTCGGGCGCCATTGACACAGTTTTTGTCTCTTCCAATGAGCAGCTTGCCGATATGTTCACCAAGTCTGTTGGTCCCTCTATTCTTCATTCTAGTTTGACCAAGTTGGGCTTGATTGATATCTTCGCTCCAACTTGAGGGGGAGTATTGGAGTAAGGGAATAGGCCTGTTGTTGGGCTTATTCCCCATGTGGGGGATCGCCGATTGGGCGTACGGGGGTTCGGGGGCAACGCCCCCGACTCGAATTTTTGTCATGGGTATTTTAGTCTTTTTCCTATTCTAGGGCTTGTACATCTTGTAACTATAAAAGGGACCTTTCGGTCACCACAATATAATACAATATTATTATTCCATATATTTCTTCTCATACAATGGATACGTGCCATCCATTCAAATACATATTGACGAGATTCACATCAATACGTATTAATACAGGAATTTTTTCATGATTTCAAACACATCTGGCAGTCGCACAATAACTCATGGGAAAAAGATACAAAGACCTGCAAAGATAGAAGAGGAACCAAGGGAGCTGATATACATGAAATGAAACCATACATTACATGGATTTCTAATTTTGAGTACAACAATAACTTTAACAAAGTGACATCACCCCTCACAATCACAACAATCAAACAACACACATCCTAAACAAAACTGTAAAAAAAAGGATGAAAAACAAGCTGCAACACAAACTACACAAAAACAACATGAAGACTCACAACAAAGCTTTCTTCAACAACCTATTCATCAGATATCATAAAGACTACTTCCATGGCATGTTTGACATGCCCTGAAGATTAGTGTTGTTGCTGATGCCAGTGTTCTGATTGAGAGGGCTTCCTGGACCACCACCACCACCACCGGAGGATCCACTCAACGTACCGCGTGAGGGAGGGCTGGCTGGTCCCGGGGGCACTCCGTGGCCGAGCTTCCCGGGGGCGGATTGGGGGTCTGTAAAGTTTGTGGGTTTTGAGTCCTTGCGCCCGTCTGCGATGAAGCTACCCACAACCACCTGTGATTAAGAATCATAAGATATGGTGAGATCTTGCAGGTGTTTCAATAAATGTGTGAACAAATAAGCATATGCTTTTGCGATGCTAGTGAGGACCAATAAAATTATGCATAAACACTTGTTTTGTCGATTATGACATGGCTTTCCAACTGAACTTATTTTTTGAAGCATAATCGACAATGGTAATCTGTGGGAAAAATGTAGTGAAAACACAAGTAAGAATAATAACATGTGATGTAAATTCAGGCTGCATTTGGAAATTAGTTTGGACAAGTGATCCCAGCTTTTGAATGGAAAAGCACTTTTCAGAAATTTAACAAATATATACTCCATGAAAAGCTATTTTTAAAAGCTACTTTAAGTGAAAGCCCATTATTCAAACTTGTTTCCAAACACTACCCAGATGATCTAGACAAAAGAAAACATTCCATGTTCAGATTTTATTTTAAAAGTGACCTGTGATGCAAAAAACCCATTCCCAATCATTAATAAATTTCTTATAAAAGCTTTGTAACCTCAAATGGTGACCTAAACAATGTAACCCATGCTGTTCAATACTAATAAGCATTCATTAGACTCCAACAAATAATCACATTTAATGGAAGGAATTGAAAAGAGAACAGACACTACAGATTTCGTCAATATTTAATGGAAGAACTTTAAAAAAACATCTTTTCTACTAGAAGCCAAGTTTTTCAAATTTGTGATTATGATTATCATGGTCAATAGGTTATTTTGGATGAATTTCATAAACTATATATAAATCACACATTGAACAGACCTGAACTGGGGATGCTGCTGTTAAAAGTCCGGCCACTCCACCACCCAAAACACGGCCATCAGGACCTGCAAGGGAGACGCTAAGTCCACCCGTCCGACTACGCTGCCCACCACTCTCCGACAGTAAAAATGAACCAGAAAGTGAGAGGATTTCAAATCTTCCCTGTATAGGAAACAAACAACATGGTAATAAATTTGATTCAGTAAAAACATAAAGGTAGGAATTCATATATCAAGAGAATTTCATTACTACAATGACCCATATTAAATAACTTACTGATTAATGAGGCATGCAAATTCTTTTTTAACATGTATGTTAAAAAGCTACAAATTATATTGTATTAGATTACCATTACTGCTATATCGAAAAGGTAAGATTTGAAACTTACAAACCTCATAAGTTACAGTTCCACCAGAGGTTGCAGCTTGACGAAGAGTGACATTAGATATAGCACCATTGGCAGAAAGAATGCATACTGCGCGTGGTCCGTGCTGAGAAAATGACATTATCTTTGATGATACATCCTGCAACGTCAAAGCAGTTGATTGTGTTAATCCACTGAATGATTGTCAAACCTATTATAAAATAATCAGAGATTTCAAAGCCGTTATGAATCTGGCATAGTAAAACGAAGAATTTTTTTCTTTCTAAAGAAGTACCCCTTTTTCCATGGTAATATTGTTTTTCTTATCAAATCTGTCACTATGAGGATTTCCAATATTTAAAAGACACTTTTCATCTGATATAAAAATTACAACGTACAGTGTTTCTAGTCAAACATCTATTTTAATGGAAAGTACAAGCAATGGACCTTCTTAAATCACAATGTACTCAGAAATGACAAATGGGTCAAAGAACAGAAATTCTATAACGCTTACTATTCGACTAAAATGTCATGTTACCATGCCAAAATTTCAACAAATCATATTATTATTCAATGTTGTATATTAATATAATGCATATCTAGTTATCTACTGAGGCTTCCTTTACACATCCTATAACTATCCAAACAGAGAAATGAAATTTAATCATCCAAATGATATGCACAAATATTACCTGTTCATGGATTACTAATTCACAATAATCAGAATTTGTTATATATTCTAACAGAAAATCAAACATGTACTTCACAATAACCTGAAATTATTATTATATATTCTAATAGAAAACCAAACAAAATCCAGACATAAGCTAATACTAGTAGGGTATGACAGCATATTTGGAAAGACGGGTTATGACCGCATTAATTATATTGGAAATCTAGACGTTAAAAAAGGATTTACCAAAAATATAATTCAAGCTGATTATAGCATATCAAGAATTTTAGTCCATCACATTCAAATGTTGTAAATCAACTGGTAGAACAATCTGCATGTATCTAATTAGAAAAAATTACAGACCTCTCCAGCTTTGACTGTGATAACATGCGGCGTGAATCCTATTCCTGCAGACCCTGCAAACCATTTCCTTGATAAATATAAATCATTACAAATTGAATGACAAACTATTAAGTAACACAGTGATTACACAGCAGACAGGAAAAACAAACTTTCTGAAATCAACAACAAAAAAAAAGCTAAAAAGAAAAGAACAATAACCAAGTCAAAACCTCCATATTTTATATACTATGATGAAGTTCTCGTTTTGAAAACCACAAAAAAGCATACACAACTTGAGGACCATGAAAGAATGGATGCCAAAGCACTTCATCCATCAAAAAACTAAATGCATTTACAAGTGGTAATATCACTTAGTGATATTGCTAAATGTGTTTACAACTGGTAAAATCACTTAATTATATTTCCTGTACAAGTACATATTTCAGAAAAAAAACTTTAATAGGAATCACTCATAATTCATAGAACAAACCAAGAAAATAAAAGAAATTATTACTCAAAATTTATTACATATTTACATTTCTAAAAACACTTCTGGAAAAAAAAATAGATAAAACAAAAGATTTTATCAGCAGATATTATATTAACCAAATCCTCTCTATTCCATGTCTAAAACATGTTACAACAGCTGAAATAGTCACTCCTGAATCTCATGAAAATGTCAGTGACAACCATCATCATCAACAACAGAAAAGGGTATATGCGTAAATTCCCCAATCCCCAGCAACTACCATATCAGCTTTCCATCTGTTGCAATCTCCTCCTCCCATCCCTCTTTTATCTCCCCATTTATAAAAAAAAAAAATTTTGATGTCAGAAAACTCAGATTCAAACATAGAAACAACTGAACCACAACCTATAAAAAAAACAAGATCCATATAGAAAAAGACATCCCAAATTAAGATTCAAACAGACCCATATAACAGAATTAACCGAAAATCTAATCACAACAGCAAGAAAGGTAGGATCTTTTACCAAGGGCGGCCATCTGATGCTTCCTGCCGGAGCCTGGGGGCCTCCCCCGGGCCTTCTTCATCGATGTCGGGCTCACTGCCAATGGCGAGGGGAACCCACCCCCTCCGGTGGGGCCGGATCCACCGGGTTGGGTGGATACGGCAGCCGGGCTGGGCATCGGGGCCGTCGGGATCAACGCGAGCGCCATTGTCCCATCGGGCCCGTATTTCCTCGGCCGCCCACGTTTCCGCTTCGTGGGCTCTCCCCCCAGCCCGATCGTCGGCCCGCCGCTCTGCGGGTTCGAGCCATTGCCGGAGCCGCCGCCGCCATCACCACCGGGGAAGGACGGGGAGGTTCCGGGGCCGGGCTTGTAGATCGCGGTCCCATCGGAACCGAAGGCCAACCGCATAGTCTGCATCGACGGCTGCTGCGGCTGTGATTGGACCACCGTGGTCTTCTGGAGGCTCACACCGTACGATGACTCCCTCCCCGACATGATCAACGGCTCAGATCGGACTTCCATGCATACCAGTCCAGTGAAACTCAACCACCATTTACAAACTTCACCACCAAAAACCGTCTCAAGAGCCCTCAAAGTCCAATTTTTGCTTACCAAAAACAAAAGAAAGTCCAATTTTTTTTCAAAACCCAGATAACACAAGATCGTTCTACAGTACAAGAGACCTTACAAACCCAAAAGCAGAGATTTTTTGAAGTGCCCAACAGGAGTTACAGTCGATTAAGCTCAGTCGCTCGAAATTTCAGACATAAAAGCAGATAAAAACAGGTTAAGATGCGATTTTTACAACAAAAGGTCACTGAAAATTAGTACCCACAACAACAAATCCACTTAAAAAGCCCTTAAACCCTAGATCTACGAGGATTTTAATGGAAAACCAAAACCCTAATTTAGAAACAGTGAATTAAAAAAAATAACCCTAACAGAAATCCTTCACACAAAACCAGAAAACCCAATCTGAAAATCTAAAAAAAAAAACAAAAAAACCACAAAATCACGAAATTCGGATAAAATCGTACGAAATATGGAAAAAACGGGAGATTTTCAGTGGAAAAAAAGCAATCTTTTTAGACAGACAGAGACAGAGAGAAATTTAGGGTTTTTCAGAGAGACAGAGTGAGAACCCGTGAATTGATTTATTTTTTTGGGACCTCCAAAGAAATGCCGAAATTGCGTATTAACTACCCTTTATAAAAAAAAATATTAAAAAATATTAATTTCTCTCTCTCCTCTCTCTTCCCCCACTTTTAATTTTAAGAGTTTTGTTTTTATAAATAAATTTAAAAAAAGAAGAAAAGAAAAGCTGGTAAAGCAGGCTAAAATTGCGCTAAAATTGCTTCAAGTACAAATATTCAATTATTTTTTTATACTTAACATCACCAATACGTCTCTATTTTGTGAGTGCTTTTTAAAATATTATATATGTTTAATAATTTATTAAATATTATCTGAACAGCTTCTTCTCTATTTTGGAGGTTCGTCATCTGGTGAGGTTTGGTTGCCTATTTTGAAAACGGGTCTGAATCATTTTTAAAGATTTTATTTTTATAAAAACCACTGTTTTTGAAAAAATAAAAATAGTTTTAAGAAAAATTAATAAAATATTTCTTCTGAAAAAACTGTTTGCAAACACTATCTATCATTTCATGTTTGAAATGTTTTTCAATAAATATTTATTTTACCTATAAAAAAATAATAAATAAATAAATATTTATTTTCATTTATAGCTTGAAAATTAAATAAAGTTTAATTCAGAACTATCTTTTTTTTTGACAGTCTGCGCTGTCAGCTAATTTTAAATGCTATCAATACTTATTTTAAAAATATATATATTCAATTTAAAAAAGTTAATATTTCTTGGGTCGGATTAAAAATAAATAAATAGTGGGCGCTTGAAAATACAAGTTGGAGCCCATGTGGGTTTTAATCTGACTTTTATGGCGTGGGATTACAATAATGATAAAAAGAAGGGGGGGGGGGGGGGTTTATATTTCAAATTATATATTTAAAAAGAGCCTATGCTTTTGTATTTTTTAATTAATAAATATATAATGTTATTTATTATATAATTTATAGACGACAAGTTTCAAGTTAGGCCAAACAAATCAAACATTTCACCATTTTTGGGAATCTTTTTCCGGGAGGAAAAAGACAAAGAGGGGTTATAATGGGGCGGCCTCTTTTATTTTGTTTTTCTTAACTTATTAATTAATTTTGAAATAATTAAAATATACAAACCTTATCTTTGACTTTCAAGGACATTTTTCATGGATACATACATGGAATATAACGTGTCTTGAAAGTTCATTACGTGTTAGTACAAAAATAGGGTTGCTAAATTATATTCACATTATTAATTCAACGCTCATGTAATAGTTTTTTATAAAGTTTAAAAATATCTATACAAATTATGGGACCTATCATTTTATCCATCAAAAAAAAAAAATATCTATACAAATATTTTATAACAAAAAAAATTTAATTTTTTATAATTTAACTTTTAATGGTGTATTTAGATATATAAAAAATAATAATAAATTTTATGCATAAATAAAAAATATTTTATTTATTTATTATGCGTAATGATGTTTAAATATTAAATAACATAAAAGTAATTAAGAGATTTTACTTTCTAAAATAGTCAAAGAAGATTTTTTTTAGTAAAATTTTTAAAAATTACTAATTTTAGAATTTTTAATACTTAAATGATTATTTTAGATATTTTTTATATACGGTTGACATTTTCATATATATATATATATATATATATAGGGAGCCGATTAGGTGCGGTTTACGGTCGGTGCGGTGCGCGATCACGGGCCGTCGATCACGGGTCCATCGCATCGGACGGTCGGGTGCGATTCACGTCGACCGTTGGATGCGATGGACCCGCGATCGGACGATCCACGTCGTAAACCGCACCGACCGCATACCGCACGTAATCGCGACCATATATATATATATAGAACTGATTGTATAGGGCGGTGAGCCAGGTGCGGACTAACAGGGACCGTCCGATCTGATGGTTTTGAATCCGACAGTTGATGTTAAATCTCACAATACAGGTCGTAATATGTGCAACCGGTTATCAAAAGTGAGATTTCCAAGTCTCTCTCTCTCCTCTGTCTCAAATAAAACCTCCAAATAAATTTTTTTTTTCCTTTCAATCTCACAAAACCCCTCACTCCCTCACAAAATCCATCGAATCGCTTCCTCTGTGGCCCCAATCGGCGAACCAACCCCCTCCGGCACCACCTCCTACACCCCGAGCCCCTACGGCCCAACCCCACCTGCAGCACCACCTCCTGCTCCCCGACCACCTGCGGCCCGACCCCACCTGTGGCACCACCCCCTGCGGCACCACCTCCTGTGGCTCGACCCCACCTGTGGCACCACCACCTGCGGCCCGACCCCTCCTGCGGCCCGACCCCACCTGCGGCACCACCCCCTGTGGCGGTACGTCCTCCCCTGCGGCACCACCCCGTCGAGGGTTTTCTCTTGGGGTGCTGACCCCTCTCTATCCCTTAAAATCTTTTTAAAAAAAAATTTATACATGTATTATGTACCTTAGATTACATGTTGTGATTGGTATTTTTTTTTTTTTCAGATTTATACATGTATTATGTAACTTAGATTACATGTTGTGATTGGTATTTATTCTTTTTTTCAAATTTATACGTATTATGTAACTTAGATTACATGTTATGATTGGTATTTAACTTTTTTGACATTTTTGAAATTTAGGTTTTTTTTAAAAAAAACTTTCTCGACATTTTTGAAATCTAGGGTTTTTTTAAAAAACATTCTTGACATTTTTGAAATATAGGGTTTTGAATCTAAGGTTTTGAATTAATTATATTATCTATGTATTTTGTGGTGGATTTCTTCTTTTATATGAGTCACCTTAAGCATTCATTAGAAAGAAAAAAAAACATAGATTCGAAGATATGATAAATAAATTATAATTCGTTTAAGTATCATTTGAGACTTGTTTATGTTGATTGCCATAATGTGTCATGATCCAACCTAATAAGATTGCATGTCCATCCTTTATAGGATAAGTGACTAATCAGATGAGTTATTTGTTTTCCTAACAACATTAGTGAAAACAGGAGGTTGAAGCTCAATAAGAATATGTGGGAATGTTAGAGCAAGTAATTAAATCTCTTGTGGAGAGGCTAACAGAAATTGAAACTGTACAACATGCAGGAGAGTTGCAACATCGGCATAATTCTTTCCTAAAGATCTTTTTTGTTGTATTCATGTCATTCGCGGTGTTTGTAGGTTCAAAGTTAAGTGGAGCATAGTAGCTTCAATGCTTGTAGGATCCTCAATGTTTTTTGGGATGTGTATCGATCAAAATTCTGGATTATGGATTCTCTGGGCTCGTATGGTGAATATATTATGCAATAGTTTGACGCTTGTATGATGATATGATGCTTTTTTCTACAACAATTTTTTCTTTGTAGATTAGGGAGTACAGAATACTAACATCAACAGTTGTTTGCATGATACATAGTTTCAGGTGATCCTTTATGGGTCCCTTTCTGGGTTTACTTTACACCTTTTGTTAACTCAAGAGAATTTAAGAGTGTTAATACAACATTTGACTGGTATTGAATGTGGAAACATATGTAACTCATAGGCATCAATTGACCTATACTGTCCATGGGCACAGTCTTTATCTATGCTTATGTTGGAATAACCAAATGATCAGGTACATCTATTAAAAAAGCACCACTTTGGCATCTGTTGCAACCAAGAATTCAATACTACATCACACCTGCTTGAAAAAAAGCCATGAAACCACACCTAGCAATAACAGTGCTTGTTTCATATTACAACACACTTTGTTTCTCAGGAAAAAAAAAACACTACAGCACAAATGGGGTTTATACATACATATATAAAATAGCATTACATTTAAAAACAATACTAACTACCAGTAACCTGTTACAACCTGTTTCAATATCAATACTACACTATAACTGCTTGAAAAAAAACCATGGCACCACACCTAGCAATTACACCTGCTTGAAAAAAAGCCATGACACCACACCTAGCAATAACATCACCTGTTTCATATTACAACACACTTTGTTTCTCAAAAAAAAGAAAGCTCTACAGCACACATGTAGTTCATACATAAATATATAAAATGGCATTACACCACAGTGAAAGCTGCATTGAAGGCAATCTCTTTTTTTTATGTAGAATTCTTGAACATCTGGACCTCACCACATGGGGATCACTCCCAAAACCTGAAATAGAGTGAACAAGCAATCAGAGTGGAAGAAGAAAAAAAATGGTATATCATCTTCATACCACATACCACTGAAATAGAGATGCACTATTATACCAACATGTATATAAATCTGAAAAAGAAGAAGATAAAACCCTTTTAACATCCAACATTTTCAATAACCCGAGCAGACTACCAATATTTTGAAGACCCAAAAAACACATCTATAAATCTGAAAAAAAAAAGAATAAATACCAATCACAATATGTAATCTAAGGTACATAATACATGTATAAATTTGAAAAAAAAGAATAAATACAAATCACAACATGTAATCTAAGGTACATAATACATGTATAAATCTGAAAAGAAGAATAAATACCAATCACAACATGCAATCTAAGTTACATAATACATGTATAAATTTTAAAAAAAGAATAAATACCAATCACAACATGTAATCTAAGTTACATAATACATGTATAAATCTGGAAAAAAAAAAGAATAAATATCAATAACAACATTAGTCTAAGGTATATAATACATGTATAAATCTGAAAAAAAAGAATAAATACCAATTACAACATGTAATCTAAGGTACATGATACATGTATAAATTAAAAAAAAGATTAAGAGAGAGAGAGGGGTCAACACCTCAAGGGAAAACCCTCGACAGGGTGGTGCCACCACCCGCAGGGGAGGACATGCCACAGGGGGTGGTGCCACAGGTGGGGTCGGGCCGCAGGAGGGGTTGGGCCGCAGGGGTGGTGCCGCAGGTGGGGTCGGGCCACAGGTGGTCGGGGCGCAAGAGGTGGTGCTGCAGGTGAGGTCGGGGCACAGGGGTCGGGGCGTAGGAGGTGGTGCCGGAGGGGGTTGATTCGCCGATTGGGGCCACAGATGAAGCGATTCGTTGGATTTTGTGAGGGAGAGAGAGGGGTTTCGTGAGATTGAACGGGGGAAAAAAGATTTATTTGGAGGTTTTGTTTGAGACAGAGGAGAGAGAGAGAAACTTGGAAATCTCACTTTTGATAACCGGTTGCACAAATTACGACCTGTATTGTGAGATTTAACATCCACCGTCGGATTCAAAACCATCAGATCGGACGGTCCCTGTTTAGTCCGCACCTGCCTCACCACCCTACGCAATCAGCTCTCTCTCTCTTTCTCTCTCTCTCTCTATATATATATAGGGGAATGATTAGGTGTGGCGTGCGGACGGGTGCGACATCGACCACGGGCCGTCGATCACGGGTCCATCGCATCGGACGGTCGGGTGCGAATCACATCGATCGTTGGATGCGATGAATCCGCGATCGGACGAACGACGTCGCGTTCGCACACCGCCGCACGCCGCACCTTATCAGTCGGGTGTATATATATATATATATATATATAGGGATGATTAGGTGCGGCGGCCGCACGGTGCGGCAGTGATTACGGGTCCATCGCATCAGACGGTTGGATGTGATTCACGTCGACCGTTGAATGCGATGGACCCGCGATCGAACGGCTGCCGCACCTAATCACTTAACTATATATATATATATATATATATATATATATATATATATACTCGTGATTACGTGCGGTCGTGCGGTCGTGCGGTCGGTGCGGATTCGACGTGCGTCGTCCGATCGCGGGTCCATCGCATCAGACGGTCGGGTGCGATTCACGTCGACCGTTGGATGCGATGGACTCGCGATCGGATGACGCACGTCGAATCCGCACGTCCGCACCGACCGCACGCTATCACTCGACTATATATATATATATATATATATATATATATATATATATATATATATATATATATATATATAGTCGAGTGATATCGTGCGGCGTCCCGCACGGTGCGGGAATGACGTCGTTCGTCCGATCGCGGGTCCATCGCATCCAACGGTCGATGTAAATCGCACCCGACCGTCCGATGCGATGGACCCGCGATGGACCTGTGATCGACGGCCCGTGGTCGTTCGCGCACGTTCCCGCATCGCGCACCGTATCATTCCTATATATATATATATATATATATATATATATATATATATATATATATAGGGAAATGATACGGTGCGGGACGTGCGGTCGTGCGCGAACGATCACGGGCCATCGATCATGGGTCCATCGCATCGGACGGTCGGGGGCGATTCATCTCGACCGTTGGATGCGATGGACCCGCGATCGGACGAACGACGTCGTTCCCGCACGACCGCACGTCCCGCATATTATCACTCGCGTGTATATATATATATATATATATATATATATATATATATATATATATATATATATATATATATATATATATAGTCGAGTGATTCAGTGCGGGAATACGGGAAACGACGTCGATCGTTCGATCGCGGGTCCATCGCATCCAACGGTCGACGTGAATCGCACCCGACCGTCCGATGCGATGGACCCGTGATCGACAGCCCGTGATCGCTTCCCGCACGACCGCATTCCCGCACCGAATCACTTCCATATATATATATATATATATAGGGAAGTGATTCGGTGCGGGAATGCGGTCGTGCGGGAAGCGATCACGGGCTGTCGATCACGGGTCCATCGCATCGGACGGTCGGGTGCGATTCACGTCGACCGTTGGATGCGATGGACCCGCGATCGGACGGTCCACGTCGTAAACCGCACCGACCCCGCACGTAATCGCGACCATATATATATATATATATATATATATATATATATATAGGGACGTGATTGCGTGCGGCGAACGGCAGGTGCGGCAGCGATCACGGGCCGTCGATCACGGGTCCATCGCATCGGACGGTCGGGGGCGATTCATCTCGACCGTTGGATGCGATGGACCCGCGATCGAACGGCCCACGTCGCGGCCGCACCTGCCGTTCGCCGCACGCAATCATTTTCATATATATATATATATATATATATATATATATATATATATAGTTGAGTGATTAGGTGCGGAAGCCGTTCCATCGCATCGGACGGTCGGGTGCGAATCACGTCGACCGTACCTCATCGATCACGGCCCACGACCGCACGACCGCATCTCATCGGTCGCGTATATATATGTATATATATTGAAACGATTAGGTACGGCGTGCGGACGGGTGCAGCTGCGACATGGGTCGTCCGATCACGGGTCCATCGCATCCGACGGTCGATGTGAATCGCACCCGACCGTCGGATGCGATGGACCCATGATTGATGGCCCGTGGTCGACGCCGCACCATATCACTCCTCTATATATATATATATATATATATATATATATATATATATATATATATAGGGAGCCGATTAGGTGCGGTTTACGGTCGGTGCGGTGCGCGATCACGGGCCGTCGATCACGGGTCCATCGCATCGGACGGTCGGGTGCGATTCACGTCGACCGTTGGATGCGATGGACCCGCGATCGGACGATCCACGTCGTAAACCGCACCGACCGCATACCGCACGTAATCGCGACCATATATATATATATATATATATATATATATATATATATAGTCGTGATTACGTGCGGTTTGCAGTCGGTGCGGTGCGCGATCACGGGTCCATCGCATCGGACGGTCGGGTGCGATTCACGTCGATCGTTGGATGCGATGGACCCGCGATCGGACGGCCCACGTCGCACACCGCACCGACCGCAAACCGCACCTAATCGGTTCACTATATATATATGGGAAATGTTACACAGTCTTATTTAGTAGCATATTTTATATAATAAGATATATATAACATATTTTTGTATAAATAAAGTAAATATCTAACGAATTACATGAACTCATTTATATAAAAAAAATATTCATTTTTAACAAAGTATACATCATCTAATGAAATAAGTATCTCGTTTGACAGTTATCAAGTATACAAGCCTCCATCAGGGAGACTCTTGCGTAACATTGCTTTATGATTATTCAATGTATTTCAATTGAAATTTTATTTTACTTTATCGATCTAAAGCCTTTGAAGTATTAACGGTTCATTATCAATAGTAATCAGACTTCTGCTGCTGCTATTATTATTATTATTATTATTATTATTAACAAGAGAAGCAGCAGCACTAACAACAATGGTAACAAAAAACTACAATAATCATCCTTTTTTTTTTTTTTGGTAGTAGCCCAGTGGGCCGACCCTATTTAAGGGGTCGAACGGGGATCGAACCCCGGATACACCGCCCAAAGGCGGGTACACTCACCACCTCGGCGAACGAGGAGAGGTGTAACTACAATAATCATCTTGATCACACCTCTACCACCATCAACCAGATTTTTTTTAAAAAAAAAAATCATCAGGAGAGGTCCATGGATTTGGACGGCTGAGAAGAACCCATAAAAAGAAATCCAGTTTTGAAACTTCAACGGCTATAAAAGAAGATAAAGTGAAATAAACAACCAGTCTCTTCAAAAGCCATGGCTTCTGTTCTCCATCTGCACATCCAGACCTCACAATCTCCACGACCTTCTCTTCTCAATCAAGGTTTGTTTAAACATAAAAAACAAACCTTTGATTGTTCTCTATGTTGGTTTTTTTTTTTGGATTTCTCTAAGACACCTTCAATTCACTTCAGGGCACCTCAAAAACAGGAACCCATCTATTCTCTGCCTCAGAAACACTGAATCCAAAGAAAACCCATGGTGTTTTATCTCCCCTTATCGATCTCAATTGATCAATCTATGATTCTCTGGTGTTGTATCTGAAAATTTTGTATTTGGGTTTCAGCAACGGAGAATTGACGAAGACGAGAAGAAGAGAAGCACTGATTCAGTTTGGCTTCTCGGCTTCGTTGTTTCCATCGGTTGTGTTGAATGCTTCAGCAGAGACTGGTAGCTCTCTCTCTCTCTCTCTTCTGATTGAGAGATTGAAACACAAAAGCTTTGGGTTTTAATATGTCACTCTTACTATTGTTTTCTTTGTGATTTTAGATTTGGTGGAAGAACTTCGTGTTTATGCGGATGAGACAAATAAGTTTCAGATTTCAATCCCCCAAGGTGAATTGGGCAACCTTTTTTTCTTCTTTATTTTTCTTGTTTTAATGAAGGTGTTGATAGTGAGTTTTGGTTATACCACAAATTGGGTCTTTTTAAGATTATTTCATATGATATCAAGATAAGGTTCATGTAAAACAAAGTACAAGAGGGTAAGAATCGTTTGTGTCAACTAACATGTAGTTATATATTTTGACTATGTTTATGTGAATTCTCAATCATTAACTTGAACTGGAAGAACTCATATGATGAAGAGATGTAAGTTATGAATTTTGATTAGAGCCATAGGTTTCGAGTTCGAACCCCCCAAGCTTACCTGATGCATTGGTTTTATGAGAGATTTATGTTCACACAGGATTTTTCAACCAATGTTAGGGTTCCTCATTGCTAGGGGGGAATATTCTGAATGCGAGAGGCTCTGGGTTTGTTAGATGATTGGTATTTCATAAAATCATTGAGACCGACCATGCCACCAATTAAAGCATTATCTGTTTTGACAATATTGTCCTTTTTCGGTCTTTAATGGATGATATTATGATAATTGTGATCCTAGGAGAACAGAATTGCAGAATGGAAATTGTACTTGTTTCCCAATTATACGGGAATATCTGTTTTTTTGGTTTCATAGTTGGGTTTGCGTAGGCTTCAACGTTTCTCGGTTATTGATTGATTCTTTAGAAGAACCCTTACATTGCATCTTTAATGTCTTCTTTTTCTGCAAGGCTCAATTTTTAAAAAATGGATTTTAGGACAAAATATTGAAAAAAAAAGGCTGAAAATGACATGAAGATTTTATGATCGTGAGAGAATATGGAAAAAGGTTAAACAGAATGTGTGCATAAGAGTTGGTTGAATTCATAATCACAAAGTACTCCAAATTTTTTCGAATGTTCAGATAAGTTGGCAATTGGATCCCTCCCGAACATACTTCTACATGCTATGCCTTCATAATTCGCTTATCCATTTAGTTTAGACAGTTTGCCACACATCATAATTTAATTAATTAACCCTAATTGTAGTTGCTACCTTCACACTGATGTGGAAGTCTTTTGGTGTATTTCTTGTACTAATTTTATCAGAATACAGTTAAATCATAGGTTTATGTTTGCATTTTTATCATACTAAAAGTGTACCCTTGTGAAAACTATGCTTGATCTTTTGCTCCATCATGTATTCTGCATCTCAAACTATACTTCATGCATCTTTGAGTGACAATTTTTTTGTATATGGATATTAGCAATATAGACATCATGTTAAATGACATGCAATATGCAATGCATTTTATGGCTTCCCTGTCTTTATAGTCCAATTAGATGATTGGCTGAACAAGTAATACTAAGATCATGGATTGCATTTATACAGATTGGTTATCAGGTACAGGACAAACTGACAGCATCAGATCAGTTACAGCATTTTACCCAAAAGAGACTTCTGATTCCAATGGTACATCGGCTTCCCAGAATCCCATTAGAGCAACACCATTGTCATGGGTGGTTTGATTTTTTTTATTATTGGTTTCTTCAGTCAGTGTTGCAATAACTGGGCTTGGTCCGGACTTCACCAGAATGGAATCATTCGGTGCTGTGGATGCCTTTGCAGAGAGTTTGGTGAGTTCTACCATTCTTGCATTGCTATATTTTTCAAAACATAAGTGTGACATAATTATGTTTTGCATGAACAGGTGACTGGTTTGGATAGAAGCTGGAAGAGACCTCCTGGGGTGACGGCAAAATTAATAAATTCAAAAGCTGCAAAAGGTAATTATTTACATAACAATGTAGTCATAAACATGTAGTATAGTATAGCATCATTGGTCTATTTGCATTAACAGATTTTAATGTAAGCAGGATTTTATTACATTGAGTATACCTTGCAAAACCCTGGAGAGAGATGCAGACACATTTTTCTGCAATCGGGATGGCCAACAATGGTTGGTACAATAGACTATATACCGTGACAGGGCAGGTAAATACTCTACATTGGTGTTATTCTTTCATCACATTCACATAAAACATACTTAAAAATGCGTGTTTACGATCTGCATTCGTGATGATTCACTGAAGTTTATGGACGACGAGTCGGAGAAATACAGGTCTACGATTGCGAAGGTGAGCTAAACCTTCCAGGATGTTTAACTTCACTTGTACTTTGAGTTGCTGCTTAAACCATCATCTGAATTTTTAAAGCTTCATCATAGTCACTGAAAGTGTGTTTTGCAGTGTGTTTCGTCTTTCAGATTCACCTAAACATACCATGAACAAATCAGGATTTGAAAGCGTTTTAGTTGAAGGCTGAGGTCACATGTCGTATGTATGATACAAAGTTTTTTGATATGTTCATTGATGAGTTAAGCATTCTGTGAAACCGATTCCAAATCACTGTGTGTTCTACTCCACTCATTGAAAGATTTTTGTTATGCCATCCATGAAAGGAAGCATATTTTTTGTTCAAAACTGATTCCTTTCTCTGGTACCTCTATATGTTCAAAGGTTCGAATTCATTGCATCATCATGTATTTATCAGGATTTCTGATTGATTCTACTGGTTCTTGCAAATTACGAGTTTTAGATATGAGGTGTTAATAGATTAACCCCATGTTTATGTTTATCTTACATGTATAAAATTGTTTATTTGTCATAATAAAGCTCAATAGCTACGCCAACACAAGCACAAGATGCGATAGCAATTCTAGAGGTGGATCGGAATAGTCTATCTGTAGATTATAGCAATGGATTAAAGTATTCTTCCATGCATTTTAGAATAGTTATCTCAGTTAGTAGGGTCACACACATTCAAACACGTGTCATATTTATCGCACATATTCCCTAACGCAAACAACTAATATGTTGATAGAATTGTCATTCAAAAAATTATGAATCATTATCCACCTCGTACCCATCGCTTGCGTTCAATTTACCTAGGGTGTATCAAATAATAATAATATGTTTCCAATGACAATAACAAAAAATGCAACAAAAAAAAACTCTTATTCTGCATGGATTGTTATCTATCATAAAGTATCTATTTTTGTCGAATAGCACTATGACATCCCATGGTCAGGTACTGCTGTACAGTACCTTGTTAGCCTGGGACACAGTATGTTGTTCTCAGTGTAAGTAATTTTTTTCTGTCCCTGATCATAACACATTCCATATGTGCAGTGCAGAAGTCTTTTGTTTCTGTTTTTTAATCTTAGAATAACAAGTAATGTTAAGGTCTCTACATAATATATAGCCAATTCCAGAAGGATCATAAAAAATCCAGGGTCTAAATTAGTTCTTACATTATGAGATACACACTATAAGACCTAATATGCATAGCAATTCAATTGATGCAAACAGATAAGAGAATTAAGCATCTAAACACTAATTCAAAACAAAATGCGGTGTGTCAACACGTGTTAGGTATATGTAATGATGTAGGGTAGGTTGTGTAGGGAAGTTGATCGAGAAAATTAAAATAAAATACAAAATTTAGTGTGTTTTTTTTTATAAAGAAAGTAGATGCTTACTACCTGATTTCATTCATGAGAATTCAAATTACAAACTCTGAAAGAGAAATAGAGATGACCCCCAACTTTCATATCGAAATCACAACTGCATAAAAAGATCACTCAAGAATGGGACTACACACAAAGATTGTGCGTGAATTATGGTTTGTTTCATCCCTTGCATTGCTCAAATCAACCAAACTATACAATCTTCTTTTCAGCAATTCAAACTTTTTCTTTACAACCATTAATTAAACCATTAATCAAAAAGATGTTAAGCATAATATGCAGAATCATAATTGAAATACTATATCACCAATAAGACATGCTTAGGAGCTCACTTTAATGCTTACAATGTGGAAGAACCGAATAGATTATGGATTTGTAATTTTAATTAGTATACGATTATAAATATTAATCACGTGGGGTTGAACCCGCGCGAGAGTGCGGGAATTCGACCAATCACGTAGATTTTGATCCAATGCTATTGGATTCATAGAGCTATAGGAGACAGTGATATAGATCTAAATCATTCACCCAGTAAAATTGGATGAGTACTAACTCCAACTTGCCATCTAGAGATCACAAACTTAATAAAAATTAAGGGACCACTTGAAAAAAAATGGTTACAAGTTGCACTATTTATTGAGGAGATCTATGGATCACACTTCACAAGGGAGAGGAGGTGCCAACATTTCCTTAGAAATCAAGTGTCGGATTTAATATAAGTAAATCCCAACTTGGATTGTCTCAAAATCCATCTATAAGAAGGGCAGAATCTCCCTGGTTTGGTATCCCCATCAAAGTGTTTTTTTTAATCTAATCTTTCACTCTATAGAGAGAAACAAGACAAGTCCCTCAGGTCCTTTAATGCTCTCTCTCTCTCTGTTTTTTTTTTTTTTGGTATTATGTGCTTCCATTTAAATTTCCTCTTTGATGCCCCAAAGTGGGAGGATTCATCCAATTTTTTTCTGTTTTTTAAAGTGATTTTAGGTGGTGTTTCAAACTAATTATTTTATAATTGAATGGTTGGAGGAAAAACTCACTTTTTCTGTGTGTGTGTATTATTTTTTATTTCATTTTTGTGAAAATACATACCAAACGGGCTGTTCCTAAAAAATTTTATATTAAAAATATGAATGCATCCCTTTTATTATTATTATTATATCATAAAGACCCTCCCTGGAATACATCTTTTTCTTCCTTAATAAATAAACATCCAGAAATGTGAATTAACAGTGTTTGGGAACCAATTATTGGGAAACCTTTATTTTGTTTTTTTTCATAATCTCCCAGTAACAGTGGAGATGACTCACTGGACAAAAAATTACTGGTAAAATATGACAGTGGTTGCCAATGAAAACCTACCACTTAAAACAGTGAGATGATTAACAAATGATCTTCAACTGATATTAATCTGTTTGTTGTGGATGTCAGTCTAAATGGATTTTTTCCAAGACAAGAGTTTCTTCATCAAGGTTGCAAGTGTAGGGCAAGAAGCTGGCACTGGTGAAGACTGGGATGATGGCCTCAACCATGAAACACACCACATTTTCATTACCTACACGGATAGTGCTATCAATTCCATCCAAACAGTCTACAAGCACCATGGCTCCTCCGTCATCTCCGACCGCCACGGCGGAAATGGCACCAATTTCGCTTCAGTGAGTACACGCTTCACATATAAAACCTAGACACAGCTTGTCAATATCTGCATCAGATGGATATCCAAAACACAGTATGTAGATCTAAATTATCTGTTTTATCATATCCATAGCAGTTTAATGCTTTTTTTATAATGAAAAATTATATTTATAGCATATTGTTTTATAAATATAGGGTGAATTTATTTGCACCCCTAAATTCATTTTGCACACCCCTCAAACAAAACGAGTGGCAACTCAACCAGGGCGTGCAAAATAATCTAGAGGGGTGCACATAAATACAACCTCCAAATTCTGTATATATATCCAAATCTGTATATGAAACTCAAAACTCAAGCAAATTAAAAAAAATATCCAAACTATCATATTCAAATACAAATATGGGTTTTTTTTTCCAGATAATTGACATGCTTAGTTTCGTGCACAGATACAAAGTCCGAAAGCCCCTAACCTTCATAAGCGGCTGCTACAACTACCACGGCATAACATCACTGACATTCGGGTGCGAGAACCAGACGTACGGGCCGTTCGGGGGAGAGAAGCCAGACAACTCAAAGTTCTACTTCAACTTCGACGAGGGGGCCAGGTTCGGAGGGTTCCACGGGCGGTCGTCGACCATAAGACTGATGTCGCTGGGAGTGTACGTCGACACGAGGTGAAGCACCACCTCCACCCCAGGATCAATCTCCACCAACTGGCTGCTGGGGGTTCTTGCCATTCAGTCAGGAGGTGGGTGTGAAGAGTTCTGAATTGCTGCTGCAAATAATGCTTGATTTGGTATGGGAACCTAAGAAAGCATGGATCCCCATTTATGTTTTGTTTTTTGTCCAAGTGTTGTGTAGTTGGTGCTGTGTGTGATTGGAAGTGACAAAAATATTATCAAATGTTCCCACTTAAAAAATCAAGTTGTCTATTGCACAACAGAACTAAGTGTGGGAGGGCTTCTTTGAAGATCAAATGAACTTCATTTTGCTGGGAATTTTGATGCCCGCCCTCTTCAGAAGTTCACTCGACGATCGAATAGCAAGTGAAACAACTTCCTCCTGTACATTTGACAGTTTGTGACACAGTTAACTAAATAACATTCAAACCAAGATAACCTAGTATTCAATGCATTGACACATTTAAATTCAGAAGATATGCCGATCTGATCCTCCGAAAAACCTATTTTCATAGAAGGTATTTCTCTGGAATCACCATTATAAAATGGACGCTGTCACACTACATATAGTCCTTTTTACAGCTCCAAATGCAGTCTTATATACCTTGTTAACCATCCAATGATGCATATACCTTAGGTGAGATATATACCTCAATAAAAAAATTACACTTGTTAAAAAATGATCCATGCAATTCAAAATGGAGCGATATATACTTTTCATCAAAGCATATACCTTATTAAGCGAGATTTGTTATTTTAAGAAAATTAAAACATGCATGGACTGTCCCTGAGACTGCATTTGAAGCTGTACCTAACATTATCCTTATAGAATTATGGAGGTGAAGTCAAATTGAATATGCCAAGTTAATAGTACCTCATTTACGTTGACGATCTTTCTGTTCTTCAAAATCCAACGACCATTGCACATTACAGATTCGATATTTTCTGTTCTCATACAATATACAAGGTTCGCAATGCTGCCATTACAGACACAAAAGTATGAGTGACTACATATTATAAGCCCTCAAAATAGAGAGAATAACTGCAGATGGCAATCACAACAAATTAAGCTTTTTTTTAAACGACCAAAATGACTGGAAAGTACTTTATGACAAATCCAAACAATTTATGCTACTAGCAACAAATAACCTATATGATTTCAGGCATCTGGAAAATATTTTAACATGGATGGCCCATTTCTTGGAGGTTTGCAACTAATTCATGAGCATTAAAAGGTAGTGGGAAACATATAAGCTCCGATCATCATTGCACCCATCATTTCCACATGGTGCAATGCCTAAAACACAACTATAAAATATATGCCTCATAAAAAATAAATATATAACAGAAACATACCCAGAGCTCTCCCTATGTAGGACCAGTGGATCAGTATCATGTGGTTTTATTTGATGAACTACCAAGATATGAGAAATAATTACACTATATATACCAACATCATGTGATGCTGTATCTAATTTTAAGTTTTTGTAATCGGATATTATGTTGTAGTTTGTTCATACCAGTCATGTAAAGGAACCATGGTCCACAAAAAAGGATTGACGATGACCATGTCAGCCTACAAAAAATAAACAGGCAACCGTAAGTATATCAGCCCAGACATCTTTATGAGAAGGGCGCATTTTTTTAATTTTATTTATTTACTTGGAAGGGGGGATTTGTTGCCCCAGTAAAAATTTCGAATGTGCAGGATTGTTGTAAGTTAAGAGTGGAAGGGGGGGGGGGGGGTGGTTTGAAAAAAAATTTAGTGGAAGTTGACTGGCTATTCTCACCAGCCCCACCAAGAATTTGAGGAAAAATTAATTACATTGATTCGCAGGGTGTCTATGATTATCTTTGGCAATGACAAGCAATTGTGAGTGAATGAGATAAGGGAAAAATACTCTAGTTTTTGGAGTATGCTTGAATGGGGCAGTAAATTGTGTGTAATATAAGGGAGAGTGGTTGAATGGGATGGTACAGCAAGTGCATTCTAAAGAGAGAGTGCTGAAAGAATGGATAAAAAGGTTACATTTAAATCATACATAAATAAGAGTAAAATAGGATAATGTAATATCAAAAACAAGTGAAGCAACAGAAGAGGGCTTGTGGAGGAAACTTTCTAAATTTTGAGTCTTGGATTGTGATTACGTATTTCATCAGTAAATATGGGAGTATGAGTCAGCATATGCCAATACATCATGGCAAGTCCAAGTATAAATTTGTCTAACCTTTTTCCCAACTTCAAGTGATCCTATTTTCATCATCCCACAATACAGATTTTGCACCATTCATTGTCACCATTTTCAACACTGTTTCAGCTGGCAGAGCAGTAGGATTGGTCATACCACTTACATAAGCTTCTCGCCCTTTGTTAATGAGGGATGCTAGGTACATCTCGTCAACTGTACAAAGCCAGCAAGCCGCATATTAGGAATATTCAAGGAGGAGCAAATTAAGGGTTACAAAAATAGCACCGAAACATAAGTGTACTAGAGGATCACCATATAATTTACCAACACCAAACCTTCTCCTAGAAGGATAGTAGAGGTGCCCCCTCCTTAGTGAGGGGACCTGGATTCTAATCTTGTCCCTTGCTGATAGGGATGATTTGACCAAGAAAAATACTTACCAATAAAAAAAAGTCTACCATGATAAGAACAATTGTTACTCATCTGATTAATTTCATATTCATACCAACATTTATTTACTATGATACAATAAACAATCCAATAAAGACAAAATTAAGCAACCACCACTTACATTACAAAAAAAGGATGAAATCAATCACAAGAAACCAAATAGAAATTATGGATAACTTCTATAAATTCACAAAAAGTTGCTCTGTTATGGTAGCCAAAAGCCTACAAGTATAAAAAAATTCTCAATAGATGATCATTAATAATATAGCTTTTGGGGAAAATAAACTATTAAGAAATTTAAAAAAAAATGAGTAAAATTTAAAAGAACTGAAATCCACATTAAATATGATTAGATCAACACTATCTGAAATTTCTTTCCCCACTCAGTTCCAAACACCTTCAAAGTTCCAAATTTTAAGATACTACAGAAAATAGTGCTTTCACAGTTTCACCACTGTGAGTCACTCTAAAACCACAATTTGAATCCGTTGTAATAAGTAAATGAAAACTATCCCATAAATTTCATCAAACTCCAAAAAAATTCAAATCTCAGAATTACAAAGAGTGGAATTCTGAAATCTGATTGGGTAACCACCCCAGAAAGCGTTTGGAACCAATTTCCAGCAGTTTTTTTTTTATTTTGATTTCAACAAAAAAATATTACATAATTGCTTCCCAAATGCCAAGGTAGCTTTCGTATTAGTCCATGCATCAAACCCAAGCATTAAAAAAAATTGTAAAAAAAAAACACAATTAAAGTGGGGAGTAGTTGATTGAGACTTTGATGGACATTATTTAAGTGATTGACTTTTGTAGATTTTGCATGCTGCATATTTTCACTGATTGAATAACTAAGGATTTGAAAATTCATGGACATGGACTTTTTGTCCATGAAAGTCCTAATTGACTAACCCCCCACTAAAAGCTGAGAACAAATTTTACAAGTTTCAAAAGTATCTTCTCCCTGCAATTCACACCTAGTATTTTTACAAGTGAGCTCCAATACCATTATACCAACTCAATTTCATTCCTTTATTAAGTTCCAATCTTTTCACGATCTTTTCAAGTTCTTCCAAAGATTGCAAATTTCACTTCAAAAATCACATTTTATTTAATTTCAAAAAATCAGAGAAGCTCCGAGAAGCAATTACGCCGGACCGGATGAGCTCAACCCCGCAGAGGAGTGTGGACACGTACGAGTCGTCCTCGGTCATGCTCGACTCGTACGGCCAAATCCGCTCGTGAAGCCACGTCATCAGCTCCACGTCGTCGGCGATCCCCCTCGCGAGCTGCTGCGACGTGTGGACGTGCGTGTTCACAAACCCTACCAAACCCTCATCGTCTTTATACTTTTCGCGTCGAATGAATTCAGAATGAACAAAAGGTCAGAGAGTCAGTCACCTGGAAGCAAAATCCGGCGCTGGAGATCGACGACCTCGTCGGCGAGGGGGGAGTACTGGTGGAGGATCTCCGTTGACCGTCCGATGGCCTTGATCGTGTCACCATCGACGACGATCCCGCCGTCGCTGAAGACCCGGCTTTCCTGATCGACGGTGACGATCGTCGCGTTGTGGATCACTAAAAGGGACTTGGGCTTCTTCTCCTCCTCCATTGCCGAAGCGCTCTCTCTCTCTCTTCAGCTAAAAGTGGTCGCCTTTGACGAGGTGAATCATATACAGGACCGCTGGTTCCTTAAGGGGGATTCGGAACTCCTGTGTAAACAACACAGGCCGACCTTGTGAACACAAATAAAAGGGTGACAGCTGTCCAACCCACACATGCCACTCACATGTAAACTTATAAAAAAAAACACTCCGTCAGACTTGTTTCGCCCGTCACTTCACGCCGTGAAGGCAACCGTCTGAGTTGTTTTTTTTTTTTTTTTACAAATTTGATTTTTTTTTATTTATCCAGAATGTTTTTTTTAAATAAAAAATTATTTTAATTTTTTGATGCATCAATTAAGAGTTTGTTTGGCTCACTTTTATTGCTTGTAAGGGTTTCTATAATGTTTGATTATAAGAGTTTTATAAAATTATACATCTCTTGATATAATTTAATTTTTAAAATTTTTCAATAAAAAAAAGAGGTAAGTGAGGTATAATTATTTATCCTGAATGTTTAATTTTTTTTTCAAATGTTTTAAGGAGATTTTATTATATTATATTGGATTGAAGGAGATGGTTCTAAACATCCAAATTAAATTATCTTTTAACCATTACTTTGAAAAAAATTTGTTTTTAATTATCTAAATTTAAAACAAAAAATAAAAAACAATAGTATTCAAATAATATGCATGCAAAACAAAAACAATCCATGCAAACATCATGAAAAAAATATATATATATATAAATCGAAACCCATGCACGCACAAAAAAAAAAAAACATGCAAACCATGCAGGCATGGGTTTTGGTTTGCATGGGTTGCCCCTTTAAAAATTTCACGTCAATTTAAGGGGTTTGGTTTGATTTTTTTTTTTGTGTTTTGCATGATGTTTGAATAGTATTTTTTTTTGTTTTTTATTTCAATTTTAGATAATTAAAAATAAGTTTTATTTATTTTTTCAAAATAATATTTGGTCAAACGATCCATTCCCAAATACAAATAATTTTATAATGAAATAATGTGAATCATTTTATTTCACTTAATGTTTAATCCATTTATATATACAAGTGTCTAGAAGTTACACGTGTAATGCACTACAAATATTATGAGATAACACATATAATGTAACAGCCTTTGTCGCTGCGCGCGTCGCCCCTGTCGCTGACGCGCGCCACCCTGCCCTCCAGCCCTGCCGCGCCGCCCTGAGAAAATGTTTATAAGAAACGTCCAATCCAACACCACAAAGATTGGTCGGCATAGCAGAGATAGTTGAAGAACCATTGCTGGTTGGATGTTTAGAACTAGCTCCTTCAATCCAACATAATCTAATAGAATCTCCTTAAAACATTTGAAAAAAAAAATTAAACATTCAGGATAAATAATTATACCTCACTTACCTTTTTTTTTTTGTTGAAAAATTTTAAAAATTAAATTATATCAAGAGATGCATAATTTTATAAAAACCCTTATAATCAAACATTATAGAAACCCTTACGGAGGGGCAATAAAAGTTAGTCAAACAAACTCATTTAATAGATGATTTTTGCATTAAAAAATAAAAATACTGTAGGTTTTTTTATAGGGCCCGTTAAAAAAAAACAAACATTTCCAGGATCCCAAATAAAAAAAATCAAATTTGTAAAAAAAAAAAAATCAGACGGTTGCTTTCCCACGGCGTGATTCAGTTCGACCGATTCGGAGTGCCATTTCAAGTTTTAGGCGACCGTAATGGGTTTACATGTGAGTTTTGGCATGTGAATGGGTTGGACAGGTGTCAGAATTATATCCCTCTTATTTGTGTTCACAAATAAAGGTCGGCCTGTGTTGATTTTCCACATAGGAGTTCCGAACCCCCTTAAGGGCCCGGGCCCGTTGTCCCTGTTTCTTTCATCCAAACAACAGACTGGGCCGGATTAAAAAAAATCCGGCACGTGATATACTTTCGAATCTCCTGTTTAAAAAAACATAAAAAAGGGAAAATCCATACAACCCCCTGAAATCATTTTTAGTTTCGTTTGAAATCCATAGTTAACCCTATGATTTTTTTTGAAAACATAAAACGTTCAGTTATAACCCCCTAAAAACACATTTTAATTTGGCTTTTAAATTTACTGTAACTTATAACCCCTGAAAAAAATTTTGTTAATTCTAGATGATGAATATTTTATCTCCCTATATTTCGTTTGGTTAACTCAGACTTGATGATAAAAACACGATATACTAAGGAGGAACCCACGTCTACATTATGTATCAAAAATGCAAAAATTTCCTAAACTTTATTAAAATAATCGACCAGATTCGCGCGAAACTTGAAATCAAATCCCTGAATATATTATAATCCGGCCGAACTATATTCGGAGGGGTAAAATCATCATTTATAGAAGATTTTCGCATTTTAAACATATGGTAAAAAAATAGGTGGGTGGGGCTAGACGGGCCCTTTTTGGTATGTTGTGTTTTCTACCAGGGTTAATCAAACATAACATTCACAAAATATACATTATCTATAAACATAAATTTTATTCAGATAGTTATTTGAATTTATTAGTTGTTTTCAGGGGATTATATGGATTTTTCTCTAAAAAAACTTGTGACGTGAATTAGGGGATAAGAGTCTATTAAAAAAATGAAAAAGAATTTGCATCGCCTACATGGTAGCCTCTTATTGGTTGCCACATGCTTTCTTATATTTTTACTACATAGGATCCAAACTTGTCCGGCATAGCCTGTTTTATTACTCACTCATATAGCTTGCTTAATTAAATATTTAGATTTTAATTAAATGTATGGTCCAGATTAAATCATTCCATTTCCGGGCTATTGATCCTCGATTTAAGGTGGACGGATTCTACATGGGAAACGCGATTAACCGCCAATGGGATCCAATCAAAATTTAGGGTCCGTTTGGTTGATCGATTTGGGCGATTTTCTTTTTAAAAAGCTAAAATCCCAAAATTGCAGCCAAACGGGTTGGATTCCGGCGGAATCAAAAGCGGATTCTTTTATTTCTCTCTCGAAATCCGTGTTTTAAAAGCTCAGAAAGGGATTTTTGGTCGGAACGATTTTTTGAATTAAAAAGCAACTTTCTCTACCAAACATTAACCCCTTTCAAATATTGATTCTTAAATTAAAAAAAAGCATCACAAAAAAGTCAAGGTCTAAAATCATCTTAAAAAGCAGCTTTATCAAATCTATTTCAAATGTGTTTCCAAACGGAGCCTTAGCGTTGGCGTTATGAGGGTGGTAGTGGCAGTACACAGTTCATTTTTTCATGTTAAAAATGATTGAAAACACCGACAGTACAATGTTCAGTTTTTGAACGTTGGTCCACACCACATATCCAAGCAGTCCCTTAGTCTTACATGGTGTTGAGGTGATTTTTTTTAGGAATCAAAATCTTCAAACGAGGTTTCAAACACCTATGATTAATTAAAAAGTTAAATTGGACTTTTCAATTATAAATATCACTATAAAACTGTTTTTCAAAAAGTATACAAAACGTGTATTATGAGAATCAATTTTTTTTAAACAAAAAAAATATGATTCTTGGGAGTCAATATGCGTTCTCAAAAGTGACTGCAATGGGATAAAAAGAGTTGAGGAGATCAAGTTTGCCACGTGTGTCTAGTCTTGTATCAGGTGAAATGTTGTGTCTCAGAGGTTCTCAAATTAAAAAAGCTGACCCCGCGAGAACATTTCATTAGGCCTGACCCGTAGACCTTTGGGGGGTAATATAATAAAAGAGTCTCATGTAATTTTATGTAATTTTTATTTGAATTGTGATTGAATTATGTAAATTATTGACATTTATATAAGCGTTAATTAAGTTAGGTACATGTAGTGATTCAATTTTTCAAGTAATTAATTCATTTTATTTTTGAAAACTCAATAGATGTAAATATATTTTTTTCAAAATTATACTAATAATTTTGTGTTATTTTAATTTTTATGTACAAATGAACAATTTAAGATTAAAAAATAAAAAAAATAATAGGTTTAAAATTTGGTCCCACATGCCTGCCCATGGGCCTGAAGCCCGGGTCTGGCCCGACAGGCTTGTTCAGGCCCGGGCCCGTAATCCTGTCAATTAAATGGATACAGATCGGACATGTTAATATCTATATTTTAACTTTTAGATTCATATACGAATATTAATTTTCGGATTCGGATATCTTCATATACAGATCAGATAGGAATATTTTTGGATAATTGATATATTTAAATATTAAGATTAAATTGGATAATCAAATAATATATTAGAGAAATATGAAAATTAAAATTGAGATTTTAAGGTTTATTATCTTTTTTAAATACTAGTTGTTATGTTTGTGCAAATGCACATAGACAAAATATAATATATGTTTTGATTAATATTAATGTAAAAAAATTTAGTTACAATAACATTTTCATAATTGATGTAACATTTTCAAATCATAATTGATGTAAAGAAATTTTTCATGGATAAGTTGGCATATGAATGTAATTTTTATCATAAATGATGTAAATTATTTTTATTTTATGATATATCTATAATAGTCATATAAGGATGATGAAATATGAAACTTAAAATTTTAATATGTCATGCATGATATGATGAAAATATGAATAAATTATGGATGAGATTAGAATAATATGAATGGATTTACGTTGGATTAAATCTATTGTTGAGTTCACACAAAGCTCGAATCAGAATTTGTTCATTTTTATAGCAATTTTTTTGTACCAGTTTTTTATACATTTTTTTATTGGATTGCATTTTTAATTACTGTGGATTATATATATTTTTGTTGGGTAAATCTTATGGACTATTGATTATTTGGGGAGTTAATAGAGTAGAGAAATCCAAGTGAATAAAGTAAATGCTAATCAAATATGTGTGAATTAAATAAATGCTAATAGATGTGAATTACATTAATATTTGATACATTTTTTAATGCATCATGTTTTTGCATATGAAATGGGAATAATTTTTTTTGTGAATTATATTTTTAATGTATAATATATCATGTCTTATCCTAATAATATTATGATAATCAAATCTAATTATAAGTTAATCAATATGTTACATGATAAAATGTATGTATAATAATAAACTATGAATGAAATTAAAATATTGTAAATGGATTTTTATGGAATTGAGTAGAAATGTAAGAGTAACCTAATAATATTATGATAACCACCAATTGATATGAGTAATAAAATTTATAAAATTTTACTTGACATATTTCATTAGATATGGTAATGTTACCCTTTCATCTATTTAGAAACAGTTCAGAAAATTGATAGTCATATAATATTTTCTATTATAATAAATTAACATATCTATAACCTATAATGTTATTGGCAAAACATTTTCAGTAACGTAATTTAAAAGTACATAGAATAATCAATGTTGTTTTTAGTTAATAAAAAATGTTGCACTTATAGGCCACTGTTAATTTTTTTTTAAATAATCAGGTCAATAATTTGAATTAACAAGACTATAAACGTGTGTTCTCTGGTCGACGGCGAATGATAATATTATAAACTGTATCATTAAAACTTAAACATGGTGATTGTAAAAACAAACAATTGATATGGGTAATAAATTTAAAATAAAATATTTTAAGATCATCAGATTTAATAATTTAAAGACGACTACACATCCTAGGTATCATGAAGAGCAAAATTGAAAAAAAATTTCAGATAGTAAACTTTTTTAAAAAAATTGGTTAAATAGGCAATTAAATTCAGGCATCATAATATTCTCACGATTAGATAGAAAAAAATGGTACTCTATTATGTTGATGAAAATATCATAATGAAATTATATTATAAAAAATATATGAATAAAAACCAGATCCACTATTGCGCTACTTCCAATCAAAATAGAGAATCGTAGATCAGTCTATTAAAGGCAAAACAAATATCTTATTTGAGATTTTTTTTTCTTTTAACAGTAGATACATGCCAATAATTTTAAAAAGAGGAACCAAATGAAAAAATAACATGAAAAAATATTTAGTTTATTTGCAATATAAAATTTTAAAATAAGCATCATATCTACAAAAGATTAACTCACATTCCTAAGGTTAAAAAAAATTTGAATATGAAATGAGAATTTTTTTTTTGGAATTATATTTTGAATATATTTTCATTTTATAAGGATCCTATTATCCTATTAATATTATGATACTCAAATATGATTATAAAATAATAAAATAGTAATATAATTTTAGTCGGTATATTAATGTAATTTAATCATAATTAATGTAAATGAATTTTTTCATGGATAAGTCAGCATATGAATGTAATTTTATCATAAATGATGTAAATTATTAATACTATTTTATGATATATCTATAGTAGTCATCATATAAGTATAATGAAATATGAAGCTTAAGCTTTTAATATGTCATACGTGATATGATGAAAATATGAATAAATTATGGATGAGATTACAATGATATGAATGGATTTTCATTGGATAAATCTATTGTTGAGTTCACACAAAGCTCAAATCTGAATTTGTCCATCTTTATAGCAATATTTTTTTGTACCAGTATTTTATACGTTTATTTTTTTATTGGATTACATTTTTAATTACTGTGAATTGTATATTTTTTTGTGGGATAGAACTTATGGACTATTGATTATTTGGGGCATTAATAGAGTAGAGAAATCCAAGAGAATAGAGTAAATGCTAATCAAATATGTGTGAATTAAATAAATGTTAATAGATGTGAATTACATTAATATTTGATACTTTTTTTAATATATCATGTTTTTGCATATGAAATGAGAATACTTTTTTTTGTGAATTATATTTTTAATGTATAATATGTCATGTCTTATCCTAATAATATTATGATAATCAAATCTAACTATAAGTTAATTAATATGTTACATGATAAAATGTATGTATTGAATGAAACTAAAATGTTGTAAATGGATTTCATGGAATTGAGTAGAAATGTAAGAGTATCCTAATAATATTATGATAACCAATTTTAATTATAAGTTAATGAATATGTTACATAATGAAATGTATTGTATTATAAAATACTATAAATGAGATTAAAATGATGTAAATGAGTTTTTTTTTAATTGAATCGAAATGTATGGGTTAAATGAAAAATGACTGTCATTAAAGTGGTATAAATAATATTAAAATGATATAAATGAGTTTTGAATAGAAATGTAGAGGTTAAATAAAAAAATGGTTGTCATTAAAGTGGTGTGAATGGACTGTAATGAGATTGAATGAATTGGTAAGGATAAAAAGGTCAAATAGCAGGTTTTTAATTTAAGAGACTTTTATATAGTAATATAGATTATTCATTAAAAATTTGGCCGCAGGTGCCCTGGCCCGTCACGGCGTCACCGATGCCTATTTTGAATGCGTGTTTTGCAACTTCGGTGCATCAGACAATGTAGTGGATGAAAATAATGTCTTTAATAAAGTGACTTAATAACAAGTGTCTTGAAACAACTAATCCTATGTATTTTGAGTTTATTTACATTCAACAAGTATTTCATTTTTTTTAATAAGGGTTCAAAGACATTTAAGTATTCATAAACATACATAGATAATCTTATATAATGTCTTTATCAAAGTTGTAGCAGACGTACAAATCCTTGAAAACTCACAAAAATCTATATATATCTTTAGTTTCAACAAAAATTAAGCATAACCACAGCCTACCATGCTTAACTTTAACCTATAACTATAACAATAAATGAACAAATTATCCTTTAAATTTTTAATTATTTTCAATCAATACTTCAATGGAAAATGAAAAAACATAAAAAAATCTTACAAGGTTAATATGATCTTTCTATGGACTAATTTGTTTTTATGATTATTTATGGAGACTATAATGTTTACACAATTACATTGTGATACACTATTCTGATAAATTTGAATGAAATTTTAACTTGAGGATGATAATTAAGTTTTTATGAGTTTTCAGGGACTCATGTGTCTGCCCCAACTTTCATAAAGACTTATATGGGATTATCCATGTGTTGCAAGGATGCAGATGTCTTTAACCCTTAAAAGAAATACTTTTTTTTGGGGGGGGGGGGGGGGGGGGTTGGGGTGGGTAGGGGAACATCTATGTAGGTTGGGGTGGGGGTCCTGGACAAGGTGTAAATAGGGTCCTTTTGAGGCATACATCAAACTCACTGGTTCATGTTGGGGCCATGCAAAAGCATAGAAAGTGAGGTTTTTTTTTTTGAAAATGACATTTATGTATTCTTCACTGAAAACAAACAACATTGGATAATATGATGCGGTTTTTTTATTTATAATAATGGGTAGTAAGAATGCTCGCTCATATCAGCAGGCTCTGTTTGGTTGCGCGTTTGGGGCGATTCTGCTTTTTGAAAATGAAAATCCCCAAACGCACAACCAAAGGAGCTTTTCGGAATCAAAAGCTAGATTCATTTTAATTTCTCTTGAAATCTTGTTTTTAAAATTTCAAAAACAACGATTTTTTGCAACGATTTTTTTAATTGAAAAACATTTTTTCTACCAAACATTAAACTCCTTCAAATATTATTTTTGAATAAAAAAGCTCCCAAAAAAGTCAAATGTCTAAAATCATCTTAAAAAACAGTTTTATTCCAAAATCTATTTTTCAATCTGTGTTTTCAAACAGAGCCTTAAATTAGATGTCTAGGCTGAACATGCAACACTTAAAAAGATGGCATTCTTGAAATTGAAAATGACAGATATTCATCACCAATACTACCTGTCATCCATTCACTCCGTGGTCCCACAAGTCTCCACTGGCTTGGCCTCCAATAACCCTCATGGGATAAATTAATATGGTAAAAACAACTTAAGGATTTATTTGAAAACACGTTTGAAAAATAAGATTTTGAATAAAATGATTTAAATAGACTTGATTCCTGATAAACGCATTTTTTATGCTTTTTAAAAATTAACATTTTTGCACTAAAAACTGTAAATAACTTTTTAATTAAGTCTGCTTTTAAAATGCGTTGGAATCACTTCTTTTAAATGATATCAAACGGACCCTTAATTGAAGAATAAAATAAGTGATTACTAGAATCTAAGTCAGTAACAAAAGACTGACATGTAATAATCTCATATCAATAGAAAACTAACTTTGGCTTATGATTCTACCACAAATTGTTCTTTCACAGGAGATTAACTAAATCTGTCATATTCCTTGTTTGTCTAAGTAATGATTTTCATGTGAATTTATATTGTGGATCTTACTTCTATTTGATTTAATGTTTTGACTCATACTTACCTAGGTTGAGTTGCACATTGTTGACAGGAGTTATAGATATCATCTTGCAATTGGAATCGATTTCGTCGAGATTGGATTTCATCACATCATATAAGTTCTTAATTAAACATACTATCAATTCATGTTAGTCCACAATTGCTATAAGAGTTCCTAACTGGATCACATCTCATTAACCCGACCCGACCCGACCCGTCCCGTTTGCTTGAAATGTTTCTTGTAAACATTTCTGCTATCGCAGATAATGCTTTAATGGTTCGAATAGCATTGTGAACAACAAATTAAATAATACCGTATTAATACTCATTTAAAATTTAAATCAAAACTAAAATGAAAAAAAATTCACGGCTTTTAGTTAAGATTAGAATACAATATTGTTTTATAAATATAGATTTTTTAATTGAAAAATAAATGGGGAATATATTACCACCCCATATGTTCAGAATCCCACCCCAATAAAAATTATAAAATTGTTTTTTAAAAAACTTACAAACCCACCCGTCCATCCCGACGGCAATGCGGGCATGAACGAAAACAGTAGTAGATCAAGAGATGGAGAGCGCGGGAGGAGGTGTCGGCGATTGGGGGAAAAAACGACGATGACGGCAACAATGGGCACATTGGAAGATGAAGTTATGGAGAGCATGGAAGGAGGCGCCTACGATCGAGAGAGAGGAAGCGACGGTGATCGCCACCGCGGTCGGCACCCTCTCTCAGAGCGCTAGATGGATGAGAGGATCTCAGTCTCGTTCTCATCGGGCCGTAGAATGTGGAGGAATACATGGAGTTGCAAGGGCTGTTGGATGATGATGAAGTTTTTTTGACGGCAAAGATGAGCTTTCCGTTGTCGAGGACGGCTGTGTAGATGCAGTTGTGGCTGCTGTGGCCGAGGAGGGAGTCCTAGGAGAAGCCGCGTGTGGTGGACCCAAAGTCCTCGTAGAGAAAGGTTTCGATGAGCTGATTTGGTTTTGGGGATCAGGGGATGGACGACTGAGGTGGAAGATCTCGACCGACTTGAGTGGGTAGGTTTGTAAGTTTAAAAAACATGTTTTTATATTTTTTTTTATGAGGGTGAGATTCTTAACATGTGGGGTGCTCATATCCGCCCCAAAACTAAATTTCTATTTGAAAGGTTTATATTTGTTCAATATAATATAATGTTTATAATTACATAAAATAAAAATAGCTGCATTTCTGAGTAGCTAAAACATTCTGTGTAATAATTAATGCAAATTGTATAAGTTGTAGCAACTAATTGAGTAGAAATGTAGAATACTATATAACTAATATATATATAAATATAAGTACAAGTCAAAATGATGATTTAGCAAATCAAAATAGGGAAAATTCGATATAAATCCCTGCAAAGTTAGATAAATTTATTTTGGTCCTTGTAAAATTAAAAAATCATTGCAAACTTCAGAAAATATGCATGGTTAATAGATTTAATCTCTGAGTTAAATTTCACCAATAAATACATTCAAATAAGTCTTTACAAAATATAAAAAATTCAATTTAGTCATTTTGATGACAAAAATGCCCCCACCTTTTCTTGAAAATTCCCCTAATATTCTATACTCACCAATGGTATAAAAACATGGAAAAATTGATATAGCCCCCTGAAAACTTATGAAAATCGAATAAGGTCCATGTAAAATCAGTAAATCCCTTGAAAGTCAATCACAAATCTGATTAGTTTCAGTTACGGTATAGACTAAAATAAATATTGTTTAATAAAATAGGGACTTGAGAGGATTTATCAATTTTATAAGGATTTTTTTCAATTTTTATAAGTTTCTAGGGAACTGTATAGATTTTTCAAAAATAAAGGATGGAAGCATTTTGATAATTTTTAATGTATAGTTAGGATTAACCATATACCTAGTTAGTTAAAGTGGCGGTGGAGACTAAAATAATATTTTTTTTAATAATATAGGGACTTACGGAAATTTTTTAATTTTTCAGGGATTAAAATCGATTTAGCTAATTTTTTTAGAGAGCTATATGAATTTTTCCTTCAAAATAATGGCCTTCATATTTTCAGATTGATAGGTTGTTTTCATGATCATGTGGACAACGAATATATTGGATTGGTAGGTGACGCACTCATTAATATATATTTCAGTGTGATAATATTTATTTCAAACAAAAAGAAACATATTAAAATTATGGGCTGATTAATGATTTTTCCAGATATCTGTCTACCTCCTAGCTTAACATTTTATAATTCTTCTCCTCCCCACTTTTCTAATACAGCTGTCTGTGAATTTATTAAGATGATCACTTCTTTTGCATATAAAAAAATGATATATATATATATATATATATATATTATATATATATATATAGTCGAGTGATAGCGTGCGGTCGTCCGCACGGTGCGGATTCGACTACGGACCGTCGATCACGGGTCCATCGCATCCGACGGTCGAAGTGAATCGCACCTGACCGTCCGATGCGATGGACCCCGTGATCGACGGCCCGTAATCGAATCCGCACCGACCGTAATCCGCACGCAGGGGCGGAGACGGGGGGGGGGCGGGCTGGGGCCCGGGCCCCCCCCCAAGCCATTTTCGTAATGCATGTGTAATGCATGGAGGGGATGATTTAATGTTTTTTTTGCATGCCCCTCAAAAAAAAAACTTATTGTTAATATATCCCTTCACCCACAGAAAGGTTTAAATTTTAAATGAATTCCCTTTTGAGGGGTATTTTACACAATATTTTTTAAAAGATTTTACTGTAATACCTTTCAAAATGGTATTTGTCTACAATTAAACCTTTTTTTCTGAGGGTTATATATGATCAAGAAGTGTGTTTAAAATTAAAAAATGTTACGTGCAATACCATTTACATCCGGTTAACATGCATACATTTGATTATTTTTGAAATATATGCTTATATAATAAAGTATATTCATCTTTTATAGAAATGAAATATATACTTATATGAAATAAATGCATAAATTTTATTTATATTTTCTGTAATAATGTAACATGTATTGGTAGGTGACAAAGACTGAGTGTATTAGCGCTCTCAAGTTTTTTTTAAAAAAAATTGTGAAAATTAATATTGGTATATGGTTTTGATTTCAGTGTGATAATATTTATTTCTTTTAGATTTTGTGAAGTGAGGTTTAAAAACAAAAGCTAGAAACATATTAAAATTATGGGCTGATGATAAATGATTTTTCCAGATGACCCTCCGGCCCCCCTGTCTATTCCTGGCTCCGCCCCTGTCCGCACGTAATCACGAGTCATATAGTCGAGTGATATATATATATATATATATATATATAATATATATATATATATATATATATATATATATATGAAAATGATTGCGTGCGGCGAACGGCAGGTGCGGCCGCGACGTGGG
This sequence comes from Acorus calamus, assembly GCA_030737845.1. NCBI lineage: Eukaryota > Viridiplantae > Streptophyta > Magnoliopsida > Acorales > Acoraceae > Acorus > Acorus calamus. Next base: position 31,142,499 of record CM060863.1, on the reverse strand, counting down.
CCGTTCGATCGCGGGTCCATCGCATCCAACGGTCGAGATGAATCGCCCCCGACCGTCCGATGCGATGGACCCGTGATCGACGGCCCGTGATCGCTGCCGCACCTGCCGTTCGCCGCACGCAATCACGTCCCTATATATATATACGCGAGCGATTCAGTGCGGGAATGCGGGAAACGACGTCGATCGTTCGATCGCGGGTCCATCGCATCCAACGGTCGAGATGAATCGCACCCGACCGTCCGATGCGATGGACCCGTGATCGACGGCCCGTAATCGCTTCCCGCACGACCGCATTCCCGTACTGAATGCTCCCTATATATATATATATATATATATATATATATATATATATATTATCATTTTATATGATATTCTCCCTATGGTGTATAATTTACAAAGAGTCTTCATCTTGGGACTAAAAAGTTAACCAATTTGATAATTTGAATCAATTACAAGAAGACATGTCATTCTATCATTTTTGTGATTATCTTTTTTGGTTGCTTGAGTCACACATGTTATATTTTATGGAAAATTAATTAGTTATTGTGATCACTCTGAATTATTTTTAGATCCCTGAAATTTTTAAAGTTTTTTTAAATTCTTGAGATGGTAAAAAATTATCTTTAAATCCCTGGAACCAGATGCCGTTACTATATTCGTCAAAATACCAAAAATACCCTACGATCATTTTTTTAGTAGGCTGTTAACACTTTCCAATATATTATTAAATATCTTCAGTACACTATTAACACTTCTCAATATGTTGTTAATCTTTGCAAAATTTTAATAGGTGGCGAAGAACATTTTCGGTATTTCTGACGAACAAACTAACGGCATCCGTTTTCAAGGACCTAAAGATAATTTTTCATCGCGCTAGGGACCTAAATTTTTTTTAAAAACTTTCAGGTACCTAAAAATAATTTACGGGTGAGCACATGACCCCTAATTAATTTTTTTTATATTTTCTTTAATGGAGTATGGAAATTAAGATTATTGCAATAAAAAAATAATTAATTTAACAGACCAACTTATAAATGCCAAATATTTAATAAACTCAACTCAATCCTCATGATTCAACAAAATGGTCACACATCATAAGAATTTTGAGAAGCCACAGCTAATTCATTTCAAACAAGATTTACGGATCTCTCAATATCATATATCTCACATGTTAGGATGAATTCCCCAAAATTACATTACAATTTCCTAAAAAAAACATTACATTACTATTTTGTGAATCATGTGGAATGAAAGAATATCATACAGTAAGGATTTATCATACACGCGACACACAAATTGTGTTGAATATAAACACCATTTTATTTTTACAATAAATAAATAAATAAATGACTTTAGATTCATTATTTTCTCACCAATATTTTTGTATTCATCATGCTATGATTTTATTTAAAAAAGATAATATTAGGGATAATCTCACATGTAAATCCCACTAGCATTCCCCATATACTATGATTTTTTAATAGTATGCATACATTGTGAAACTAAACATTGAAATTTATAATTTAATATATTGTGAATTTCTTTACATTCAAAAATAAATATTATATATTATATATATATATATATATATATATATATATAAAAGCAAATTAAACTTTTGTTAAGTCAGCAAGTTGATCCCCGCTCTATGAAAGAGGTTAATGGGTCAAATATTGCGGAGTGCTATTCTTCACAATTTTTTAATTTATTTTGGTGAAACTAAACGTACCCTAAAACTAATCAACCACTCATGATTTGTGATATTTAAGGTGCCTAGGTTTGTTCCTTTTAATTGAAGCTAAGTGATTTGAAAATTGAAATTGTTTAGTGCTTGAAAAGATTGAACCATGCTGTCCACTGGATCCACACACAGTCTGGTATCACATGACATCACTATCCAACCCTCCAAACAGCAACAATAGCTAACTATATGGATAAACAACCCCCACATAAACAAACAATAATTGCATGAAAAACAGAGCATATCCTCTGTCAATTAAACAAAACAAAAGTTCGAATTATAAATCAGATAAAATAAATAACACGAATAATATATATACGCAACCATAGTTTATAATTTCATAAACCATATTTTATTGTTGATGTGGGTCCACCCATTGCACTCCCCTTTGTTATTTTGAAGAATCAATTGTGGGTTTTATTGGTTTCTCTTTCATTATTTTGGGGTTCCTTCTCTTCTTTGGAAAATCATTGCCTCTTCTCCTTTAATGGGGGCAAGGAAAGCAAGGAAGAGAAAGATGAACCCTTTTTTTCTCGTTCTGTGAGACAACTTTTGCACCCATGTCATCATGCTCCATCAATTTCACACCATACCCATCCCTCCTTTTGGCCTCCTCAAATCTAGGGTTTCTTCCGGGTAGCTTCTTGTTGGATTTTT